>NCKU01002692.1:0-18002 GCA_003675995.1 Dinothrombium tinctorium | reverse complement strand
TTTTTTTATTATAAAATGTAAAGATTTCAAGTTAGCTATGAAATTGATTTCTCCGAATTACTGTTTTTTACACGCTTTTCGCAACAGTTATTTCAATTAACGCAATTATTCAATATAAACATGAGTACGTGATTCTATTCATGAAACGATTCAAAGAATCTAAATGGAATAATAAAATAATTTTGTTTCTTTTAAAATTAATATTACGAGACGTGCTTGATTTTAAATGCAAAGGCAACGTTTATTTTTATTTCGAATCGCTTCCATATTTGCTTTCATCGCTTATCGTTAACTAAATTTTCGCCTTTCCTATTTATTCTTCGTCTCTTAATTCAAACCTTATATGGCTACGAAAAGCTGGTCACTTTGAAACGATTTCGCTTATCTTTACAAGCTTCATTAGGGCGGGGGAAGCTAAACGATTTCAATTTGTCAAAATTTGATTGAGATGGCATTTAACACAATTTTTGTTTATCAACATCATAGAAGCACAAACAACTCGAGAAATATGCGAGAAAAAGAAATGCGAGTTAATCTGTGTTGCTAAAATTTTAAAAATTTTCAGTTTATTAACAATGAATGCACTCAAATATTATTGCACTTATAAATGTTCAAAAGTGCAAAGTCTCTTTTTATCGCACGTAGTCTGTATTATTTTTTTCATTATAAATATGATAAAATCTTTTTTTTTACTCTTCGATGTAAAATTGTTTACCATTTAAACTTCAATAATTTCAGCCTATTAAAGCGATCGCATTCAAACTTTTTTAAACAATTTTGCACAATTCTAATTCATAATGTTTTTTAAAACCCGGATTAAATTTAATATTATCTAAAAAATGGCAAAAATGATTAAATTCCTGGAGACGGCGTAAATACATGAGCCGAGTAATTTAAACCACACGACAAAAAAATTTACTTTGTTTACACCGCTTTCAGGCATACTAAGTCATCAATGCTTTTCCCCCAAATCAACCAAATTCATTCGAAGATACAAATAAATTAATTTGCTGTCTTATGTAGTATGTTTGCCTATTTTTAAACATTTTTGAATGAATTCAATAAGTTCATTAAAAAAAAATTAGGATAAAATAGCTTAATATAGCATTTGCACTAAAGATTTCAAATATTCATCGCAATCTCGTTAATCTGGTCGATGTTTCAATGTTATTAATGACGTTAAAAGTGCGAATTTTTAGAATATTTTTTCTAAATAAAATCGATAACATTTTATGCTGTTATTTCAATCATGTTGGTAAATTTAAATTTTTATCTCATTGCTTGAGCAATAGAGGTGGAAACCGGATACGGAAAAAATCGTCGGTTTTGGGATCAATACCTTAACTCGTTTTTCCCGTAAACCCGTACGACCCCTAAAATTCATAATGACCCATTTGACCCATAACTACCTTTAAGTTAATAGTTTTGGATATAATACCAATAAAAAAGGGTTCTAAGGGATTTAAGGACCCGGGTTTTTTGGCATACGGAATTTACGGGAGGTGGCGGGATAGCCTATCAGCTTACTTACTGTATACGGGCGAGTTTGGAATTTCGCTTTTCATCCCGTTTCCATCTCAAGAGCAATTCTATGCTTTTATTTAGAGAGCAAAATAATTGCTCTAAATCTAATTATTTTCCCGGATTTTGATAAGAATGTCTAAATACACAAATGCGATTTCATTGTCGGTGTTGATAAAATGACTAAGTTTTAGCTGCGGATTTAAACGCCGATCTCTTCCTCTTGAAATGGATCCTCTACTTGCTTTTTTTCACCGGTAAATCCTTAAAACTGATTTTTTACCGGTAAATGCTTCATCGATGAAAATTATCTCTACCGATGTACGTCGATCGATAAATAAATCAAAATACTGTAAAAAATCACTAAAATTGTCTAGGAAAAGTCTAAAATCATTTTTTTCCGTACGTCCTGAGCACGGATTTTCTTATTGTTCAACTTAAATTCAGTTTAATTACTTTTAATTTAGATTATTTTCTTTATGATTCATTTGATGACGTAAAGAAATTTGAACGAATTTTATTGACTTTTACATATTTCAGTATTTTTACTGTGTCGTTGAAATTACCGGAAATTGTCTAATTCATCACATTTTTTACAAATCATTGCGTTTTCTAGCTAAAACAATATATTTGCTAAAAAAAAAACGCGCGCGTTTTGACGATTTGAATCGATTTGTCTATTTGATGGCTCATTTTGTTTGGCGAATATTGCTGATCAATATTATAAAATTTGGCTTTAAATGAATATTTGAAAAGTTATTTAAAGAAAATTCAATGCACATCTCGAAAATCTCATCCTCTACAGTAACTTTATCTTTGATTTCAAAGCGGCTATTTGTATGAATTTATTATCTCGCTAAACGCTATTTTAAATACGATCAAATGCAATGAAATTCCTATCAACATCAAGCCACACACACACTTAACACTGTTGTTTGTTTAAAGTTTATTTATTTTTATCTTCATTTTTATTTGCATTTCGAACTCTTGCTTAGCTTCTTTATGTTGATAATAAAACAAAACTTCAAGAAACATTCATTCAACTTGTTTTTATTAAAAGAACCTATTGTAAAACAGAAACTGCAGTTGGTTTGAAATTTCAACTGTTTCACATGAACATAACTTGTCATTGACATAAACGTTTGAATAATTTTTTTTTTCTTTTACAGTCTCGAACCTGGGCATCATTGAAAGCCAGTGAAATAATTTATTTAGCTATGGCCTTTATAAGCTTGATAGCTTCAATGGGATTGAGTATCGAGCGTATTATTTCACTGCAAAAAGGTTCTTCTGATTACACATTCGCATTATTTTTACTTTGGACAACAAGTAATGTAATTTAATTTTCATAAATAAACTTAATTCGCTTTTATTTTCTTACCTAGTTATGTGTATGTTTCACGTTCTTGAAGGAGTTAAAAGTGAAAAACCGTGCGATTTACTCGTGTTCGTGATCACATCCGTTGCAGTCTTGTGCTATGTTATTTTTAATTACGCGACTAAACCAAATGACATGTTAAAATTAGCTCGAATGATCATAGGCATTGTTTTCGCGCCGATTTTGATCGGCTACGGATTGAGACTCGCCTGGAATTATTACGTTTCAAAGCAATTAATTTTTCGAACCGTTCAAAGTGCAAATGTTGATTTGCAAAAAATGTGCGAATTAATATTTGTGATGAGTAGTTTATTAAAATTTGACGTGCAATTGGGAGTGAGCACTTACATTCTCTACTTGGACAAAGGACTCACTGATTTGTCATTAGATGAAATAATCATTATCGTTTGCGGAGTGCTCGCAACAATCGCCTGGGTTATACTTGGATTTTTAGCGGTAAACAAATACGCATAAAGCGATGAAAGAATAAAATTTTATTTTTCTAGATGCGTTACGAAAAATATGAACTCGTTTATGTGTTTTTTGTCACAAGTATTATAGAACCTATTCTAATTATTTATAATCTGACCCGAGTAATTATGCATTTCTCTTATGAATATGCGCTAAACGTTAAAATCGAATATTTTTAGTACTCGGGAAGCAAATTTCAAGCGTTGCTAATCGCTGTTTATACGTGTGGTGTGATCGCGATCGTTGTGAGATTAATCACGATCTATTGCATGTACAGAGTAATGAATAATTTTGGACATGGTCTCGGTATGAAAGGTACGATGAATATAATTTTTTCTTTTAATTTTCTTATTTATCGCTCGCTCTTAAATTTAGTTTTTGGTCCGAAAGAGAATACACACATCAAACAGCGAGAGCAACCAAAAGAGGAAGAAGAACAAGAAGACAACAAGGTTACTACTGAAACAAGTTTGCCATAGTTTAGTCACAGTGTTAGATGACGATAGAAACAAATGGCTAGTTTAAGAGTTATTAATTTAATACAAAATTTTTATCACAAAGTTTTTATTACGAACCAATTAAATTGGTTTGAAAAGATTTTATAATTTGACAACTAATCCTTTATCTTGTACTAAATTATCGACTCACATAAACCAGCCATTTACTTTTATCGTCGTTTTTATCTATTTTGTCATATGTTTTTTTAATAGTCGATGAATTTTTACGATTTTGATACTGATGTAAACACGTCTTTATTAGTGAGTACGCGAAGACAAAGAATGTTTTATAATTCAGTGTAAATGAATTACTTCTTACAAATTGTTGAACAATATATTGAGATGCTTGAGTTAATTTTTCTCACAAAAATTATTTTTACGATTTTTGTTAATAAAAAATTTATTTTAATCAAAACTAGATAATCATATGCTCTACGTTATATGTTTTTCTCTGTTTTGTTATATACCATTGTAGAAACTAAAATAGTGCGTACAGTCAATTCAAAATAAAATTTTTCGATTAGCTAAAGTGAGCTTTACTGCAATGCTTTCAATAAAAAATTAACAAAATCATACTCTTCATAGAAACCGCGTTCCTACAAATAGAATTTAAGCCACTGAATTGCAGAGAAATAACTGAGAGTTTTGAAATCATTAAAATAACACCATTTTAGATCATATAAAATGCATAATCATAACAAGAGATTTGAGGATTTAAGTCGTATTAAACATTTAAGCTTTCATTAAAAACGATTGAAAAAGTTGAAACATGAGAAGAAAAGAGTGAATTGAGTGACATGAGCAAATGAAACTGTAAATAACTTTTTCAAGCTTACCTTTGCGCGATGATTTTTAAGTGTTTTTAATCAAAGATATTTAAAAATTTCACGTTTTATTAGTCTGTTATTTAATCAAAAAATTTAAATACGAAAAAATTTGTATTTTAATCGCATCGATTGAAAGCTTTTTTCATATTTTATATTTAAATTTGCCAACTAGGCGAACGTCAATTAAAAAAAGACTAAATATGGACGTGATTCATTAAGTCACTTAGTGCAATGATAGCTAATGCGATAACTTATAAATGTCTTCACTTATTCACAAGTTTACCGGGTATTCTTCTACAATGTTTCCAGGTGGATAATAAAAGCAGATAATGAGGCGTTTATATAAACAATGAGTTGTTTTAGCGCAGCCCAAATACCTTGTCGATTTCCATATGATCTGCGTGTATGGTCCTGCAGATTTCGGCTCTTTTGGATCAAATTTTCGCTTTTGCTTATACCAACGATCAACTGCTTCAGTGCAAGTTAAATTACCACCAGCGAGATTTTCGCCAAACGCCATTTCTTTATCCGCTGTGAACATACAACTTCTCGACAAATTAGTCGCACTTTTCGTAGCAAAATAAATTGTCTATCGAAAAATGAATTCTCAATGAATGAATTCAAAAATTCACAAGTTCTTACTGTTTTTTCCAATTCTAAAGGGTTTCGACCATGTTTTCGTCTGTAATAATTGTGTCGTTTCAAGCATTCTTCATTGAATACTTTTTGCTTGTTGGTGAACACGATTCTTATTATAGCGCAAATGAGCACAAATTTTGTACTAAAATTCATCACAAACATTAAAAACTCTTCAATTTTAATTTATATTCAATTTATTTATTCGAGTGTCTGTATAAGTTTACCAAGTAAGTTTTGACAATTTTTTATTTTCGACCGAAAAATTTAAAAAATTAATTTTTTTTTTTTTTGATTATCAAGCATTCAAAGCGAATTAATAAATTGACATTAAAATTCGTTTAAATTTCAAAATTAAATTTAAAAGCAAAAAATGCCAAGCTAAATATTAAATTTCTTAAATGTATAATTTTACATCTTTGAATAAAATATTGCAAAGAAAGTTTTGAATTTTAATTTAAAAATTTATTTCAAAAACTATAAAAAATTAAAACTTTTAACTTAAGCAATTACATAGTTACAATGCTTTTGGATGCAATTGAAAACAGTTGGAGCAAAAATAAGATTGCAAATTTGTTCCAAAGTTCTAAGTACGACGATTTACGCGTGAAACTTTTCCTACGGTGACTGTTGTTGGTAAATGCGGCGTTGTGCAAACGTGCACGCCACAATATTTCAAAAATAAAAAAATTRAATTTTTTAATTTTAAAAATGCAATTATTAAATGTTTGCGCTGCAATAATATTTACACAGGTGTTTGAAAATGTTTTTTTATTTTAAATTACCGAATTTAAATGTTTTTTAAACGTCGTATGTTGAATTTCGAAACATTAACTAAAAATTGTGTTTAGAGCACGAACTTAAGCTAATTTTGAATTCATATTTTTGCATTCGGAAATGAAATTGTTTTTCTACATTACAAATGTAAAGTCAAACACATAAATTGAACATTTGAAAATGAAAATTCATATCAAAGATTGCAAACAACTAAACTTGTGTTGTTTTCAAATTTTAAAAGTCAATCATCAATCGTTTCTAGACAATACGCGTTATTCAAATGCGCACATTGTGACGCTAGAATTGAGTTTGCATTTCATATAAATTGAGCTGGTCGAGAAGAATAAGCATTTGAATTAATTTTCACTTTGAATCTGTTGATTCCAAGTTTTACTTTCAAGTCTTAAAATGAAAGTGATAATCATTGCTTTTCTCATCACTGCTGCAATAGCTCAAATTCGTATGCATCTCAAAAATTTTTGTTTAGATTTTTAAAATTAAATTTCTTAATATTCTCTTCGCAGGTGATTTTCGTTGTCGTGTCGCAACTATTGTACCATGCAGACGAAACACTAATAATCTGTATTATTACTTCGACAATATTCAAGAAAAATGTATGCGAGTTCCGGACGGTAAATGCATCCTTCGCCTTATAATTCCGATTAGTTTCACTACTGAACAAGAATGCAACGAAACTTGCAAAGTTGGCTCAACCACCACTCAAGCTTCAACCACTACAAACGCAGAAACAACCAGTGCAGCAGCAGTTACAACTGCTGGAAATGAGGCTACAACTGCTGGAGATGCAGCGACAACCACAGTAGCAGCTACAACTGCTGAAACATCAGCATAAACAGCAACAACTGAGGTAATCGTTGCCATGTATAAGCTAAACTTCAATTACTAAAATAAAAATTCTTTGAGAAAAAGATTTCTTAAATTTTTTCCATTCAAAATGTGTTTATAAAATAAAAATTTTTCGAATGATATTAATTATTAACATTATTTCGATAATCATCGAGAAATAAACCAACAAAGTACCCATTTAAAACAAGCGAGTAGAATCACTCATCGAGTACTTTAATATCCTACGAGGTTTTACTGTTGACTTCGATACTAAGAGTGACAAATGATTTTGTGACGATATTATTTGGAATAGGATGAAGCAAATTCAAAATGATTATTGCGAGTTTGTAAGAACAACGTATTATTAGTAAATACATTTTATAATCAAGATCGAAATAACATCTTCAAAGTTTATAGTCAATATCGTGGTTAAAAGTTTCTTTTTTCTAATGGATAGAAATTAAAATTATAATTCAAACAAATAATCGCCATTTTAAACTTTAATTCATTTTTAAATTGTTTTTAATTTACCAACACACACAAAGACAGGAAATGTGGTTTTCTGAATGAGAGAAATTTAAAATTACTTTCGATGTTTTATTTTTTATTTGTCTGGTCATACGCGTTGAACGTTTATACAAATTAAACTAATTTTATTGTATTCTAAGCACATTATAGTAATTATTAGGTTATGTTGTATAATATTTCTTTAAAAATTTGAAGAATTTTCTTTTTCATCTCAATTACAAAAAAAAATTCCATTCAAAAAATTTTGTATGTGGCTAGACATAAAAAATCAAAATCATAATTGCGGAAACTAAATTTTAATGAAACAATTTTTTTCAAATGACTTAAAAACTTTCAAAATAATGACCAAAAAATGTTTTAAACACTTTATTTCACTGAATATTATCGTTTTTAAATACTGTGATAATGAACTTGTGCTTGAAAATGAATTGTTTGATGTAATAGACAATCTCTTAAATGGTGCAAAGATATTACGATAAGCATAAATGAATGAAAAATTCGCTACTGTAAAAAAGTTTAACAACTCGATCAATAAACAAATAATTTAATTATTAGGTTATTAGTAGAGTGAAAAAATCATTCACATCGCATCACTTTACAGTGACTTATTGACTTTCATTCTCTTTCGTTAACGTTTTTCACTGTTTCACGGTTTCGTGATTTCACGTGTTTTCACTTTATTTCTCTGATTTCGTAGATGTTATACCTAAATCAATTAAAATGTCTTTAAAAAAATTGCGTGAAAAGCTTTTTTGACATCCACTATATTCACTTTCGGTACATCGAAGCAGGATTCACATTACTACAATCTATTCAGATACTACGCATATATTTAAATAAGCAAAATTTTTATAAGACGAATAAATTTTAGATCATATCTTGTCTCAATTTTGATTTCTACAATGAATACAAGCATCGAGAGCAGTTAAATAAGCATTTTATGAATGGGAGTGGTGTTTAAGTTGGTTGCTGCTTTCCATGAGTAATGACTTAATTAATTGAAATGGCGCAATTATAATTTTGGAAAAGAATGGAATTTAAAGTTGTTTATAGGATTCAAAAAAGAGTAATGCAGCAATGAAGAACTTCATTAATAAAATAAAAATAAAGAAATTTTAATTGCATTAAAAAATTAAAAGAATTTCATTTAAAATACAAACTATGTACTCAAAATGATGAATGAGAAAAAAAATTTGCATGAATCGCTCTGTTTCATTTCACTTTACTCGCATACAACTAAAAATATTTTGAATGAAAATTAAAATGCGGGACTTACGCATGAAACTCATTTAAGCTGTTAGACTTTCACACTAAATTATTTAACCATAATTACAGAGATTTTTAAAAATTGTTTTTAACATCACTATGTTTCTCTCTTTTTTTCTCTCTTAATAAACTTAAAATGAAGTAACTAATATCTCCGCTTTCACAATTTTAATTTACAGGCAAAATTATAATTGTAATTATGTCTAAAAGCTTTACATTAATGGGAGAAAGGTAGAGCTAGAGAGAAGTAGATGTTGTGCTATGAAAGCAAGTGAATGGAAAAAATCATTTTAATTGAAGTGAGTAAACGAGAGAAGCAATATGAACATTGTCTGCTTCGAAACGTTCAATTTTCATATTGTATTCGCAGTGGGGAAATGAAATTTTATTTATTTTCAGTTAATGTTTAATAACATTTTAATCCTAAACGATTATTACAAAGTAATGCTTTAAAAATAAGCAAAACAGCTTTAAACGTTATATTAATTATTATCGATTTTAACGCTTAATTTTTTTACCTTAAAACGTTTAAAATTACAAACATGATTAATAGTCGATTAACGAAATTAAGTTTATCGAACTTTGATTATTATTTTAAACAAAATCTTTTTTGTTAGAAAAATAAACTTTCAAAATTTTACTTTATTTGTTATTAAATTTAATGAATAAAAAATGATAAAAGCAACGATCATTTAAACCCATTTAGTGCTTTTTCATTTCTTATGTAAATGATTTCCAATTATACTCAAATAATTAAAAAACATTTTATTTTAATTTTATTAATTTTTCTAAATTCAGCTTTTATGAATTTTTTATTGTTTTTTTATGCTATTTACAAATAAACTATTTGATCAAATAAAATGCTTTTGCTATTATCAATTGTTTTTGACCTCATCAAATTTGAGTTTTTATTATTATCGACATAAATATCACATTTTTCTACCCCTGAATAATTATTACAATGGTAAATATAGCTGAAATTTTAAATTTTTAATGTTCAAGAGAGATTTTTAAATGCGATTATTCAGTTTATCGAAATAACGATTGAAATTGTTAATAAGCTAAAATTTTTATACAATCATAACGAACAATTTATGAGCTTTATAAATAATCTTTTTTTATAATAAAAGGGTTTTCATACTTTTTTGTAAATCGAGCTAAAAACATGTTGCACATGTATACACACACACACAAACATGCCTTTGGCCTAAATTTTCGAAAGGAAAGATTTTCATTTTTCTATTGTCTTGACCATTTCATAAACGGCAATTCTCGAGATTGTTACGTTGCTAATTATTTCTTTTGTTTAGATTTACACTGTAAAAATTGCTAAATACAACAGAAAAAGAAAAAAAACTCGAAGTTTTAAATTTTAAAACAAACATAAAACTTCAATTTAAAATTAAGAAAAAAAAAATGGATTAAAATTTAAATTTTAAGCAAAACAAACTTCGAGCAAAGTTTTACATTGCACTTGACGAAGAATAAAACAAAAAGTATTTCAAAGCAATTTAAATATTTGCAATTATGAATTATTTAAATAAACATTTGTTTTCGAGTAACAAATGCAAAAAGCAGTGAAATTGTCGCCCACTTATTTTCGACAATTTATTTCTCTCTCTCTTTGTTTTGGTTTTTAAAGCAAAGCGATAATCGTAAAGTGAACAATACGTAAAAGCGAAAAATTAATGATTTATACACGACAACCATTAAAAGAAGAGAATCCGAATCATTTTAACTAAATAAGACTTGTTCGAGAGAAAAAAAGAGATAAAAAGACATAAACAGAGGCCAAACAATTCACACGTTAATTTATTTTGCATGAAGAAAAAATTTGAAATTGTGCTAGCGTGTTTTTCTTAATTACTTTTGTTGAAAAGAAAATCGCTTCATAACGTATCGGCAGCTCGAGATGACAATTTCGCGTTTTTATCGCTTGTTTGTAAACAGTTTTAATATTGTTCAGGTACAAAAAAAGCGAAAAAAACTCGAAACATTAGAGAACAAAAGTGTAATTTCTAAAAAATTTTTTATTTATCTTCATTTACCTCGCAGTAAGAAAGTAAACTCGCTCGCAACGAGCAACAGCATTCACTCGATTGTCGAAAAGAGGAGGAGGAGGAGAAGAGAAAAAAAAGTTGTAGAGAAAAACCTCCTTCTTTTCACTCTGCGAAAAAGTTTTTTTCTCAAATTCAACAGCGCATAAAAATTCAAAACTCAGCTTTTTATTTCGTAAATGAAAGCCGGAAAAGTTTATAATACATCGCAGCTGGTGAAATTAGTGTAATAAGTTCCACTTTTTTCGCTCATAATTCTGTGTTCGAAGCTTTGTGTTGTTAGAGTATCGAGAAAGAAGAAAGCGACAACAGTGATTTTCATTGTGTAATAGAAAACGCGACAAAATTTCTTTTTTTAAAACTAATTATGAAATGTTTGCAAAAACAATGAATTTCGGTGAAAAATTAAACTTTCGCTGGAGTCAAACCTTGTGCGCTTATTTCTGTTTCACTGTATTTAATGTCTTATTCAAGTGAAAAATTGTTTAGAGATTAGCTATCGATATGAAGGTAAGTATTTTGCGTTGATTTATTTTTTTCAGATTTTTTCTCCCCAGTCTATTCTTTTGGTGGCCATAATTAAAACTTTTTTGTTTACAATTGTGATTTGTGGTATGGTAAAAGTGAAAATTTACGATCATCGCGCTGAGCACGATCCTATTGAATTATACGGCAACGGACCGTGGAAATACAGAGGCCATGGATACGGAATTGAATATCAATATTTACCCGATGGCTCGTACGAGCGACAGCGAGGCTACGGTTTTATCAAACTTTTAGGACGCGAATTTTGCAAGCCGAACAGCCTCATTTGTCGTCCGTCGGATCCGAACTTTTTCGATAAATTGTTCAGCTACAATAGAGGCGAACCGTTTTGGGGCCAACCGGCGGCCGAAGACGTGGTCACCGAAGCGTACGAGGCGCCGCATTTTCCGCCGCAATCTGCTCAAACTTCTCCTTTACCTCCGACCACACCAGCTCCACCACCACCGCCACCATCACCGCCGTCAGCGCCTCAGCCAGTCGTCGTTCATCAACCACAATATCATTACTACGGCCAACTTAATCATTACCCTGAAGATGCATTACTTCAACCTAATTATGTGTGAAGAAAAAGAAAGAAAGAAATTCTCAGTTAAGTCTAAACCATATTTTAATGATGATTTTGTGTAAAGTTTAATTGTGACTTCTCAATGAATAAAAGAAAAAATCAAATTGTTAAATGTTACTACTACGAAGCGAATGAAAGAAAAAAATCAGAACGCGGTCATTTCTTAAACAGTAGCACTTAGCAAAGATAGTGAAAAAAGTTTTTTTTCATTTCTTCACTTACGCAAGAAGCGTATTGCTCTGCGGCTTGCACAAAACTTCATCCGAGCGTAAAGGTAAAAGTTATTTCAACTTCAATGTTAGGTTCAATTTTTGGTCGAATGGAGCGAAAAAAAAGTGAATTATTTAGAAAATAAATCGATTTTTAAATACTTACCTTAAAAAAAAATGGGAAACACAAATTTTTATTTTTAAAATTTACAAAAACATAAAAATTTTTTAAAATTTATAAACAAAATCTAATTTGTATTCAGGATACGAGTGAAATGAAAGAAAAAAGTTTCGCGACACAAGTGCTCACATTCAAAAGCGAAAGTTGACAATTGTTTTGTGAATCTTAAAAATTAACTTTGAAAAAATAATAATAATTTGAATTGTATTCGAGTGAAATAAAGAAAGAAAATAATTTCGCTTTTAATTTGCCTAGAAAAAAAGTGAACAAAAAAAATTCAAAATGAATAATGAATGAAGTGAAATGGAGATGAACAAGACGATGAAGTGCATAAGGATCGTGAATATAAAACGAAAAGTAAATAAACCAACTCGTTAAGAATTCGACTTTCTAAATTAACTCGAATTTAAATAAATTCAAAAGCAAAGGTAAAACTTAATTAACTTTTTTTCTTCTAATTAGCGAAAACAATGACTGTGGTGCTCATTTTTGCAATGAATTGCGTTTTTTTAGCACTTAAATGCGCTTTAATATTTAAAATTCACTTTAATTTCACTTTTTTTAGTTATATTCGTTTAGCTTCATTTTTAAATTAGTAAATTAAAAAATTAAAACATTTTCAAATTTATCGTATTGAAATTTAACCTTTTCGCATCAAACGAGGTGTTTATCGTTTATTGTTAAACCGTGAATTCGATATTAAATGGGCTCAGCGAAAAAAAAAGTTTCCTCACATTGTCCATTAAAGAAAATACCAGCGAAGTATAGTCAAATACAATGAGCGAAATTAGTAAACAGTTTCCTTGTAAAGAACTCGTAAAATTATCATTTAAAAAACATCAAAAGTAAATTAAAAAGTGAAAATTTATTTTTTATATTAACTTCATCCAAATTATATTTATTTTCATTTTTCATACGAGAAGATAATCTCGAAAAAAATTTAAATAACTTAATTTTTTTCATACCCATAATCACAAGTCTTGGGCGAAAAATAAATCTTCGCATAGGCGAAAATGTCAAGTTTTGGGAGCGGCAGTGGGCGAAAGTGCATTTACATTCTCCTTTCTCAACTGATCTAATTATCCGATATTTTCAACGAAACAATAAAAATTTGACTTTTTTCAACTTGTTCGCGTATAATTTTTTTTATCTAAATTTTCAGCGATCAATTTTTAAAGGTCACAAACCGAATGTATCGCAAAAATTTTTTATTAAACAATTGCTCAGCTTTCAGTTTATTGTTACAATCAGTTTTTTTTTCAAAATTATTTCTTTCGTAGTATTTGAAATTAAACGCTTTAAAAATAATAAAATTGCATTTTTAAAGCCATAATTGTGTGGTCCAATTTGGTGCGCATTTATATTTAGGTCAATTATGTGTTTATATTCGGTTTCGAATAGAATCAATTTTAACATAAATTTTCATTGTGAAAACTATCGAAGGCACCTTGAGCGAATAAGAATTAAAGTCGAAACAATGAGAAAAATTATTTTTATCATTGCAACCGAGTGATTTTTAAAAATTGTATCAGTGATTTAGCTTAAATTGCGTTCGCCCTGTTTAAATAAAGCCATAATAGCGAAATCTAAAATCGTTAACAGCAATCATTGAAAACAAAGAAGCAATAGCGAAATTTTCTTACTTTCGATCGCGTGGCAAAATTCATTTCAAAGTTAAAAGTGAACACAAATAATGATTATAATGCTGCTGAGAAATGATCAGCGGTGCATGAGTAGCGTGACGTTTAAAACGATCGGTGAATATTTGTTTAATTTTTTTATGAACATGTTTTTTAAAAATATTTATACTAAAAAAAATACTCTCTTAAGCATTTGTTATTTTAAACGCTCAAAAAGATAGAATCTTAAAAAACCATTAAAAGCAAAAATTATTTTTTTCTATATAAATATATGAGTGCTTCTATTTAAACTTCAAGTTGATTATTTTAAATCGATATTAAAAGTAAGTTTCGAAACTTTTCTTCTCATTTACGACTACTCCAACTTCTCAGACGGCGAGTCAATAGTTTGGCGTTTTCCGTCTCATAAACTTTGAATAAATAAAAACAAGTTGATTTATTTAAACTATTCGTTTACTCTCAATTCCATTTCGCATTATCTTGATCATGAAAATAATTATCTTCTTACGGATATCCTAAATCTTTACAAGATTTATAGAGGAATTATCTAATATCAAAATTTCGATGTTAAACACTGGCAAATAGCAAAATACGAGTGATTTATTAAAAACTAAAATATTTAACATAAAATCAAACCGGCTGACAATTTTTTTATCATAAAGCTTTGTTTAAAATTAAATATTTCTTATTTTTTAGTAAGTTTTTAAAATTTTTTAAAAATAACATTTTTCATTCATTTCTAAAATGTCAAATAATTTTTTTAAATCATAAAACAGATTATTTGCAACGTCAAGAAATATTATTATTCGCAATAATATCGAAGCAACTATTTCGATATTCATAAATTTTATATTTAATGTGAATTTAAACACCTACTATGAAATTTTATTGTATTTTATAATCAGCTCTTTGAAAGTTTTTAAATCGATCGTTATGCTTAAACTAATATTTACTCAAAAAAATTTTTTCCGCAATTCTGATTTTTATGAATAGGGCGATTATATATTGAATCCACAAATAAAAATTTTTGAATAGATATTTTGTGTTATAGAGATAAAAATGAAATAAAATTTATATGTTTTTTCAAAATAAAAATTTCTATATAATCTTTAGAATAATACAAATCATTTAATTTATAAAAAATATTTAACGCGAATGACCAGGCAAATAATGCATCGCGAGTGATTATTGAATTTCTCACTTTTATCTTTCATTAAAAACTTTTTAATTTTTTACACTTCTCGTTTATTCAGTGGTCAGTAAGCAAACTTTAACTTTATCAATGTCAATTAGATTATGTGCTTGTCTAAATACATCATCGCGAAAAAAACAAACTTAAGTTGGCCGGTTGTTAGTAAGAAGAGTAGTTTCATGTGTTAGTATCTGGTTTGGCGTGTGACTCGCTCGTTGGTGTTCTACTCTCACTTATGCGCCTATTCAACAACAGTTTTGAGCTTCGGCATTCGTATCTCGTGCCTTCAAGCGCCCAGCAGCGCGTAACACTGTTTAAATCACTTGTGTG
Source organism: Dinothrombium tinctorium (assembly GCA_003675995.1). Taxonomy (NCBI): domain Eukaryota; kingdom Metazoa; phylum Arthropoda; class Arachnida; order Trombidiformes; family Trombidiidae; genus Dinothrombium; species Dinothrombium tinctorium. Next base: position 2,535 of record NCKU01002692.1, on the reverse strand, counting down.
TCCGCTTTCTCACTACAAAAACAAAGCGTCGAACAAAGAAACATGCGAAAAACAAAAGTCAGTATAATTTTACATTCACCTGCTGCGATACATTTTCCGGCTTTCATTTACAAAATAAAGCAGACAAGATACGAAACAAAGCTTTACGAGATTAAGCTTTTATGAGTTTTAAAATTTTACGCGCTGTTGAATCTGAGAAGAGCTTTTTTTTAAAGTAGAGCTTCTCTCTTCGAGTTTTTCCTCTCGAAGTTATGTTTACTTTCTTCAGCGAGGTAAATGAAGATAAATAAAAATTGTTTGAAAATTACTTTTGTTCTTTAATGTTTTTAGTTTTTTTCCTTTTTTTACATAATCACCATTAAACGCTATCAAGCAAACCATAAAAACGCAAAATTGTCATCTCGAGCTTTATAAACATTATGTTTAAACATTCTTTCAACGAAAGATAATTTCGAGAACACGATAGCAAAGTTTTCGATTTTTTTGTTTTCACGCAAAATAAATTAACGTGTGACTTGCTTGGCCTTTGTTAATAGCTTAATCTCTCTTTTTCTTGAACAAATTATTCAGTTAAATGACTTAGTCTCTCATCGTTTAATTGATGTTTTTCATTAATTTTCTGTTTTATTGTTCGCATTACGTTTTTCGCTTCACTATTAAAGGAAAACAATGAGTGAAAAACACATTTTCAAAAAATAAGTCGACCACAATTTCACTGCTTTTGCATTTGTCACTCTAAAGCAAATGTTTATTTAAATAATTCATACTAATTGCAAATATTTAATTTGCTTTGAAATACCTTTTGTTTTCTCTTCGTCAAGTGCAATGTAAAAACTCCGCTCGAAGTTTGTTTTGCTTAAAATTTAAATTTTAATTCATTTGTTTTTTATTTTAAATTGAAGTTTTACGTTTGTTTTAAAATTTAAAACTTCGAGTTTTTTTATTTTTCTTCTTTTCTCCTCTATTTAGCAATTTTTTTTCAGTATAAACCACAACAAAAGAAATAATTAGCAACGTAACAAACACGAGAAGTTGTGAATTGGTCAAGACAATTGAATATAAAAACTTTTCCTTCCGAAAATTTAGGCCACATGTATGTTGGTGCATGTATACATGATTTTACCTCGATTTACGAAAAAGTATGAAATTTCTTTTTTATTATAAAAAAAAAGATTATTTTTAAAAATCATAAATTGTTCATTATTATTGTGAGGGATCGATTTTAAAAAATTTTGGGTCATTAACAATTTCAATCATTGTTTTATTTCGATAAACTGAATAATCGCTTTTTAAAATCTTTCTTAAACTTTAAACTTTTAAAATTTCTGTTAAATTTTGAAATAATTTTTTTAATCTATAGTTAATCGCGATATTTATGTCAATAATATAAATTTGAAAAGGTTAAAAACAATTGATTTAGCTGTGGCTTTTATCGTTTTTCGATTGATTGTAATTAATCGCAATTAAATTAATTTTGAATGTTTATTATTTTTTTTAAATATAATTTAATTAAAATAATAATCAAATTTCGATTAATTTAATTTTTTTACTTTACAATTAATCATAATATTTGTAATTTTAAACGGTTTAAGGTCAAAAAATTAAGTGCTTAGAACTCTAATTAATCAAATAATGTTTAAAGCTGTTTCGCTCATTTTTAAAGCGTTACTTTGTAAAATGTTATTAAATGTTAGCTCAAAATGAATAAAATTTCATTTCCCACTGTTAATATGAAAATTAATTGAACGCTTCGAAGCAGACAATGTTTATATTGTTACTCTGATTTACTCACTCTAATTAAAGTAATTTTTTTTTCATTCACTCGCTATCTCACCACAACATCTGTTTCTCTCTAACTCTACCTTTCTCCCATTGATATAAAACTTTTAGACATAATTATAATTATTACTGCAAATTAAAATTGCGAAAGCGGAGGTATTTTATATTGGATTATATAGTGAAAATGAAAGAAAGAGAGTAAGACTCATTGATATTAATTACAAATTTTAAACTTCCGAGCGCTTATGGTGAATTAATTTCGTTTACACGAGAATGTTAACATTTTCATTGCTGAAAAATTGTTTCCAATGTTAATTCCTCGTGTAAAAGCAGTTTACCTATGAAATATTTCGATGGGTGAAACTTTTTCGATCTAAGATATTAAATTTAATTTTTTTCTTTGTCAACAAAAATTTTAGAGCACACCTTTTATGCCTATAAAATGCCTATAAAGAGAACTTTCTCGTTAAAATTAACAAAAAATTTTTAAAATTTTCAATTTTTTATGCAAATATTGAACATTTTTAACACGCAAAGTTTCTCAAAAGTAGCTTAAACATATTTTAATGAGTATCGCGCCTAAGTCACGCATTTTGATTTTCACTCAATATATTTGCAGTCGTTTAAAAAACGAGTGAAGCGAAGTGAAACAGGGCGCTATATGCAAATTACAAATGTTTCTTTATTGCGTCATTTTTAATTGATAGTCGGCATTTTACAATGAAAAACTTTCAATTTTTTTCACACTTTTAAAAA
>NCKU01002691.1:0-18006 GCA_003675995.1 Dinothrombium tinctorium | reverse complement strand
ATGCACATCGTCGTCACATTTTTCTCTCTGTGTATTTACTGTTGGAAGCCGTGTCTTTTAAGAATTCTCTTTATTCTCAAACCTCTTAATGTAGGAGAAAAATCCCGCTGTTTTCATATGGTTTCAAGTGATGTCGGGAGAAAATAAGAGAAAATTCGTTTTTCGCAATACTCGAGTGAACATCGAGAAAAAAACTTTTTTAAATCAACACTGCGTGTGCTTTTAAAAAATTTTTTCGTAAAGTTTACTTTCGAAAGCGAAAAAGCAAATTTTTTTTTGAATATATGACTATTCAAATTGACCACCACTTTTGCTATTTTCACCGTATTCAAAAATTTGTTTTATTGACATACAGCTTTTTGTTTACTTTCTTGCTTAAGAAGAAAGATTAAACGCGAAAAGTAGGCCTACTTTTGTGGCTTAATCAATTGTGCGATTTGCGTTTAACTCAAGAGAAGAAAGCTTATCTTATTGTTAAAAGCAGATAAGCGAATTAGGGGTAGTAGATAGGAAAAAATTTTTTTGAAAAATTCAACGCTGCAAACTATTTAAAAAAGAGTTTTTACACGATGTGATTATGACTTGTTTTGAAGCGATAATACAAAATACACGTACTAACGTGTTTTATAATTGAACGAAAATTTTTGAATATTTAACGTGACATTTAAATAATTATTTACTAAATAATATAAATTGAAAACGATACATAATCCGTTGTAGCTATTATTAAAACTTGAGTTGATTAGTCGCAAAAAAGCAGTTTTTTTTCTCCTCGCTGGTGTTCAATTATTTTTCAGTAAATTTTTTAAAAAGCAATTTAAACTAGATTTTGCGTTTTCAAAATCCGACTATTAATCAAACGAATTATTGTTTTTTTTTCTCGAAATAGTTCACTGAACTTATCATTTATGTAATGCATTTTTTTCTAAATATTTAAAATATTTTTTTCTAAAAGAAAATTTACAAAAAAAAATTCTCACATATTGCGAAACTAAATGCGCGAATATTGCCAAATTTTATTTCTTAAAATTATTTAAAATAATAAAAATTTTGCTAATTTTTAACTAATTTCGATTTTCGATATTCTACTGATTCGAGTGAATTTTTTTTAAAGAAAAAAAAGAAATTTTTTATGGGAAAATGAGTAAAAAGTACACAAACTAATCAAATAAGTAAAATTGGTTGAAAATGGTTAAAAATTAAGTGAAAAAAATTAATTAAGCCACAATTTGCTTTGATTTCACTTTTTTTCATTCTTGATTTGTTGTAAACAAATCGAACACAAAACATTTCTGCTCGCACTGCTTCCGCGATTTGTTGGTCTAATTGAATTCTGATTTTCTTTCTTCTCTTGTGTTCAGCGAAGAGTAATTGAAAATTAGCCGAATTAGAAAACTCTTACTATGTTCGAGAGTATATAGCAAATTGATCACGGTGTGGCGATAATTACGGTAGAGTTGGTTTATTTTTGCATTCATTGAACTAAAGAATCAATACATTAAGTAAATCATTTTAAAAAATTGAAAAGCAAAACTGATAGATGAAGATAGATAATTAAGCGAATCAATTAGTTCGCTTAAAAACTAACACTAAGCTGATCATTGACCGCATAAAGCTATACAAAGTAATCGATGTCTCGAGCCATGTTTTCTCTCTCTCCCTGCCTCGAAAGTCCCGTAAATGATTTTGCCCGTAAAAGTGTGACTGGTATAAAAACAATCTTTTGCAATTGCGTTTTTCGTATTCATCGATGCCTAAAGAGCTTTTTTGGAATTTGATCACGTAATGAATATCGATTATTTTTACTTTTTTGTGTTTGTAATTAAGTAAAAATATTAGTTTGAAAAAGCTCACGATTCGATCACAACTTAACTTCAATTCGCTTCCATTTTTCGACTCTATTCATATTCATGCAATTCAATTTTATTTCTTTCTTTTCTTTTCAAGAACACTCGTTATATATTTATTTGTATGCACAGTGTTTTAAGCTTGTGAGTGTATTTGGGAAAAGTATTTAACGACCCAATTTTGATACTTCGGCTTTTTACCTGCATGTAAAAAGCATCGAAATGACCTATGCCTTAAAGCTCTCCGCACGTCGTTCATTGCGTTGAAATGGCAATAATAGTGTATGAAACGAGTATTAGTTAACTTGTAATTATAAAGAAAAAAAACGAGTCATGAAAGGAACCATTGCGAGTTAAAGTGGAAGCTGCCGAGAAGCCATATGCCGATGTTTTCAAAATGCTCAGTCCACCTCTTTAACACTTTGATCTGTTCGCAATTTTTTTCAATTATTTCGCTTCTAGAAAAGTAATAAAAAAAATCGCTCAATCTGCTTTCGACGCGAACGCTTGAAATGATTAGAGGTATTGCTATTTGAAAATATTGTTTTCAATTCGACGAATGAATAGAAACGATGGATGGATGCAAAGAGAATAGAGTTTTTAATTTGCTCCGCTTTTCTGAGCAACATTTTTCTTTTAAAGTGTGATATTTAAAATGAAATTAGCCAGAAATTATTAGTTTGCGAAAATGAAAGTGTTTCATTTTTTGTTTCGCTCGAATCTATGTTTTCGAATGAATGAATGAAAAAATGAAGAAAAGAAGAGAGGAGGCAGCGAGAATGAGATTTATTGCGATCAGCAACGGCGCAAAATGAGCGAAAGTTAATTACTATTTTGTGTTCGACTGTTGATATCACAAAAGCCTTTGCGATGCCTTTGCGTTTTTCTTCTTCTGCTTTTTTAAAATAATACTCGATATTTGTTTTAATTTATGTAGCAGATCAATCGATAATAATAATAAAAAACTTTCCTCTTCATTTCATTTAATGAACACAGCGAGAAAAGAAAGTAATACACACACACAAAAGGCGAGCGCACAAAAACATCGATCTTCTTATCTAAAACGAAAAGAAAGTTGAACCGCGAAAAGTTTTTCTCTTTTGTTCTCGATTTTGCACGAGAGCAAATAAAAAACAACTTTTAAAACTGATCATTTTAGTGTAAAAGTGTTTTTTCAGCTTCGATTAAAGTGTTATGCAATATAAAATTACAATTAAAAACATAATTTCATGAATAGAGAGCTGTGTGTAAGCGAGAGCAGCAGGTGCAAGTGAGCGCATATAAAAATTAAAAGCGATCGGTTCAGCGAGCGTGGTAAAGTGAATTTCTACTTTACTTTCGCCTCTTACAAGTGAAAAGTTATTAAGATTTAATTGAAAAAACAGAATAATAAGAGTAAACTTTTTGTGCGCGAAATTATACACTCGAAAACAATGTGCGAGTGAAGCGGCGGAGAGTTTGTTCGTTGTGTGGTCATAGAGCCAAAAACGGATCAAGAGGAAAAAAAGGAGAGATGAAAAAATTGGCAGACATAACGAATTCGCTGCGGGCGTTATTCGATTGCGATAGCATTTTCTCTGTCCGTTAATGTTGCTAAAATTAATGAGAAGAGCGAATGAGAGGGCAGTTTAATGGCTATGGCAGCGAATGCAGCCGCTTGTTTGCGCTTTAGTGCATAGAAAAAGTGAAGTCAATAACAATTAGAAAAGTTTTTCTTTCTTTCGCGAGCAAAGCGTTTGTGTAATGTTAACTCGCTTGAGTATGTATTTTATCGGCAAGCAAAAGTTTTTAATGTTCATAAAATGCAGCACTTTCTTCTTCTTTTTTCTTCCAACGACTCACTTCGATCATTTAAAACAACACCTTTGCTTTTGTTTCGTTCAAAAACAATGATTGTATCGCATTTTCTCCTTTTCTCTGCTTCTCTCGCCTGGCTTTCGCAGCCAAAATTTGCTTTTTTCTTCTTTTAAACCAAATTCGTAATTATAACTCGCATTTACTCATTTCGCAGCGCAGCGTTAAGCAGCCATTAGAGGCTTGATTTCTTTGATGTAGCATTTCGCCGTACAATAATCTTATCACTACACTTTTTTCTTTCTTTCTTTCTTTCTTCTCTTTTCTTCTCTTTGTGCTCAAATTGCAGCTCACTCCATTGTTTCGCTTTGTACACACGCTTTTCTTCTCCTCTTCTTCTGCTGATCTATCTCCGATTTTTCTCCACTCTCTCTTTTCCTCTTTGGCGCTTTTGTCCATTTATCATCTTTCCTGCGCTCACTTTTCACCTTTTCGCCAGAGTATCTCGTATAAATTATAGACACATAATATGTACGTACGTAAGTCGATCACATTTCCGAGAAAAATGTTTTTCTGCGTTTTCTTCTTTTTTCTGTTTCAAAATTCCTTTCTTTCGGACATAAAATGAAATTCAAATTTATAGGTTCATTAAAGAAATGAGTTTGCGTGGGCTTTTTTAAAGAGCTGCGATTGTTATTTCGCGATTACGGCGATTCAGGAAAAGAGCTCGCGAATCTCTTCCATCTCTTTAGCGTTTTTTTTCTCCGCTGATATTTCTATTAGCGACCAGCGATTAGCTTTTTTTTCCACTGTCGTTGCAATTGTTTATTAGCCCGATAATTGCATGTTTTCGTCTGAAACAATAAGCGACCATTTGACAGATGAAATTGCTTTCATTCATTCGCTCATTCATTGCTCTTCTATTACTCGCTTTTTATTTTTTATTTTTCGTTTTTTTCACTCATTCTTCACTGCGAATAACGATGCAAAACACACACACACACTCGCATTTGTATGAGAAACAAAACATAGTACACAAAATAGAAACGTTCATATAGAAAAGAATGTTACGCGGCACCGTGCACTACACTTTTCGCAAATCACTTCTCTACGCTTAACAATTTTTTTTTTCTACTCAAACTGTTTGATTTTATTTTGTTTTTTTCACTGTTTATTTATATTTACGGCAAACAAAGCGAAAAAAAAACAAAAGCAAAACAGTAAACATTGTGAGCCGAAAATGATGGTGATTACACAGTTTGAACAGTTACAATTAAAATGTAGTTTCTTGCGAATGACGGAAGATTTTTGAGAGCATTTTTTTCTTTTCTTTTCTCTTCACGTCTTATATTATACACAGCATTCAAAATTCTAAATTATTTTGCCTGTACGTGTGTGTGTGTGTGTGTTCTACGCTTGTGCTAATTTTTTTGCTTATTTACCGTTTTCATACGTGAAAAAAAAACTTTTTCTTTCACAAAAGCAAATCACAATGTGCATGATTCGCGTTAAAATTTAAATTTAGTCGAACTTATAGCTTCGTTTTTATTACTCGCTCGCTTTCGTCGTTTTTAATCATTTTCTTTTGCGAAAAACCAAATTTTTGGACGAGAGCAAAAGTTTTTTTACTTTTTAAGTAAGTTTTTCCGAGACAAAAAAACTCAAAGTTTAAAAAAGTAACTCGAATAAATAAAAACAGTTGCGGCAATATATCTTTTCGTTTGCAGACTAATTTCACATTCAGATTAAGTAAGACAAGCAAAGTTTTCGCTTTCGGGTCCTTTTCTCGTTTTTTCTTCTTTTTTAATTACACTGAGCATAGCTTTCTTCGCTTCTCGTTTTCTCTTCGTGTTTTCGCTTCTCTCTCTCTCTTCAATTCACAATTTACTGTCGCGTCAAATTAAAAAATTAAGGAGAAAAACACTTTTTCTTTCTTTCTAAATACAACAAACATTGCTTAATTTCGTAATTAAATCAAGAAATATTTTTAAACCCTTTCATTATGCACAATCATTTCGAAACGCGATTCGTTTTTAAGGAATGCGTGCAAAAAAAAAAGAAAATAATAAGACTTATGTAGGATGGCAAAAAATCGAACTAAAACTAATGAAAAACTGATAGTTTATCATTTTTAAATCATTATGAAGCGAAAACTTAAAATAGCGCTGGTAGAATTTTTTTAACTTTTTTTATTTTATTTTAGTCAAATGCAAAACGATGCAAACATTTCGTACAAGACAAAAAGTCAAAATCGGTGAATTTTTCAAACTTATTATTATTCTAAAATATGCATATTTTAAGCATAAAACTAAACTGAGATTGACGTCAAGTTAAAAAATGTTTTGGAGATAAGTTTGTTATGAAACTTATTTTATAGGTCGGAGAGTGTATTTCGCAAATACACTCGAACCAGAAATGGCTTCACTAGCATTTTGAAATCGATCGAAATTTTTCGCTTGTGTAATAATCGCTTTTTCGAAATTCGCTTGTTAAATTTGCTTCGAACTTATACGAGCATTTCGATCACATTGTCTGTCGAACACATAGCAAAAAAGCGAAGCCAGCAACCGAAGCATCTAATTTCGAGCTCTTTTGTATGTACGATTCGGACTCTTTTAAGAATTATTACGTTCACTTCTCTTCTTTTTTTCTCTTCGTTTCACTGCTTCTAAAAACAGTTTTCAGATATTTAAAAGTAGCCTCATTCAAAATAAGTTTTCTTTTGCAGCGATTTCATGAATCGGTTCAATTTTAAAATAAACTTCTTCGAGTTTTAAAACGGGCATACCGTTTTGCTCTTTCGCTTGATTCAGTGAGAATCAATTTTTGAGTAAATAAATCGATTTTATCGTAAATTGATTTGATAGTGAGTAAATCGTTGTGAAAAAAGCAATCGTACATTCGATTGAAAATCGATCGAAAAAGTTCAAAAAAAAGTTTTGTGAATGAAGAAAATACAAATTCGTTTGCTTTGCTTCAGTTTTTTTAAGTTTTGCGCTTTTATTGTTCAATGAAAACTTCTAACGTTTAAAATTTTCAGATGTGGCAAGATATTGAAAGTCTGTTTCTGGTGAATGAAGCGTCAGCGATAGTGGACAACGCTCAGAATGGCCACATCGATGCATTGAAATCAAGCGAAAACCAGCAGCGACAGCAAGAAGATCAAATTGTGATCGACAATGGACATAATGCGACAAACAACACATCTGAGATTTACAAGAACATAAAACAAATTGATTTCATCGAAAATGACGTTCATTTGTACGCGTTTACGAGTGATTACGCTAACTATAACAATAACTGTAACAATAATTTTATGAAAGAAATTCAAACAGTGACAATGAACGGAGAATGGAGCGAAAGCGACGCTCACAAAGTGAGTGAGCAACAATCTCAGCAAACAGTGACAATAAATGCGGAGTGGAGCGAAAGCGATGCTCACAAAGTTAGTGAGCAGCAATCTCAACAACAAACAGTTACAATGAATGGAGATTGGAGCGAAAGCGAGGCTCACAAAGTGAGTGAGCAGCAATCTCAACAGCAACAAATAACAAGATATTACTGTGATGCGAACGCTTCGCAATACTTAAATAATTTCGAAGATTGGAATGAGAGCTACAAATATGCATTCGCTGCTTCTGACCGAGTAAAAGTGATGCCAAATGTGCACGATTTGCCTCATTCGGTTGCCGTTCAGAATCAAGACATGAAACCACCGAATTGGCTGCCAACGACAAACAGCAACAACAACAACTCTCTTACACAATCTTATCAGACGCAAGTTGTCACCTCAGCACAAATGTCTCCGCCTGCTTCACCCGAACGGCAGCAGCAGCTGCAGTTGCAACAGCAACAGCAACAGCAGCAGCAGCAGCAACAACAACAACAAAAGCCTCCATCACCTCATTATACACAGGCATCTACGCTGGTTGCCTTGTTGCAGCAGCGGAGCAAAACACCAACAACACCCACACAACACTACTCACAGCAACAGCAGCAGCAGCAGCAACAACAATGCACTCCTTCGACTAATTTAATTCAGGTTCCCGCTCATGGAACGCAATTGCCGGGTTCTTTGCCGACAAATGTCAATCACCACAAACTCGTTACGCCGCCATCGTCGCCAAACTTGGCCGAATTGTTATCCAATGCAGGTTGCGCCTACTTGCCTGGTCTGAATGACGCGCAGCTTCAGAAATTCAGTGCCGCGAAAGGCAAGAGTGCAGCGAATGGAAAAGGAAAACAGGGTAATGCGGCAACGATCGCGACCGACGGCGGAGTGGTTGTACCTCGGAAGAAGACCACGTCGCACTCGTGTTCGCATCCCGGTTGTACAAAAACGTATACGAAAAGTTCGCATTTGAAGGCGCACTTGCGGACTCACACCGGTGAGAAACCATATCAATGCAATTGGAAGGGCTGTGGATGGAAATTCGCTCGTTCGGATGAATTGACGCGACACTTTCGTAAGCACACCGGCGATCGGCCGTTTCAATGTCGACTATGCGAACGAGCTTTTTCTAGATCCGATCATCTCGCTCTTCATATGAAAAGACACTCAGCAATGTGATCAGACCGTGAACGATTAAATTACTGATTCGCATCCTGCTCGTCCTTTCCTCCTCTCACCTCTCCACCCGGATTTAGTTGTTGAGTAAATATTTTGTAGTCGTTGTTAATTGTAATTGCATTTTAAATGTGTTTTGACTGCCATTTTACGCGCAAAAAAATTAATATTAATTAAGAGTAACTAATTTGCAGAGAAAAACAGAGAAACGATTTACCGCGAACGTCAAATAAGCGCAGAGAGATTTTTTGCAGATGAGAAAAGCTAACGAAAAACTTGTCGACTAAATATGTGCGACGTAACCAAAATTGTCTGTAGCCATGTATAAAAAAAATATTGTTAATTATAATTATTTGTCAGAAAAGTAAAAAACTACATTAAATTTAAGAAAAAATCGATAGAAAATTTTATTGAGCAAAAATAAATCGAATAATCACAAACAATGAACGACTAGTCCAAAAACGAAGCAAGCCTCTTGCTTGTATAATAACGAGACAAACGCTGATTCTTCGTCAGTCGATTGCGTTGAAACAATCAACCCAACCATTTTGATTTCTTCACTTCCTCCGTATATTTCTTCTGTGCCGCTTAATTTTTGTATACGTTTAAATAATTTAATCAAATTCTCTTTTGTATATTCTTCGTTCTTTTTTTATTTCTTCGTGTGTTTCTCAAAATAATATCGAATTTATTATTAAACGAAGCAAAGACAAACAATCAAATAAAAAATTTAAAAATTTCGACATGCAAAAAAAAACAAAATGTTTTTCTTATTTCACAAAGAGAGCAACTAAATTGACACACAAAAATGAGCGAAGAAATTCACGTTAGAATTAACTAGAATAGACACGCTTTTTTTGCAATCATAAAAAAATATGGAAATGCAAATTCAGAACTGAGAAAGTGATGCTAATAACAATAAACAATTTAGAATTTAAAGCATTTTCGTTCCGCAATTATTCGCAATTTAAGGAACCGTTTGTTCGAAAAAATTTTTTTCAGCGAAGAAAAACTCGACTATAGCGATGAGAATGAGTTCGGATCCTATCTTTTCTGCGTTCCAATAATTATATCAGTTATATCGATCGCAGTTTTAAAAGAATATTTCGAATGAATGTTTCATTTTAAAAAAGCAGCGAAAAAAGAGATGAAAAAAAAAATACTTTAAACACATTTCATGTGTGAAACCGTTTCAGATTTTCGTAACAAAAGCTTTTTTCTCGCAAAAATATATTCACCATTAACGTTATCTTTTGCATTTTCAAATTTCTTCGCCTTAATCTACGCTTCATTTCACTTTTTCTTTTTTTGCGCGAAAATTTTTACAAAAAGCAGTAAACCAAATACAACTGTGTGTTCTATAAGATCAAGTGGTCACTCGACAACACAATGGCCTATTTAAATTATTATAAATGAAATACATTCGCTTTTTTTTTGTTTTTTGCCGACCCAAGTTTTCGTCTCTTCTCTTGTTTCAATTTTTTGGCGACTACACGCTGTTCAATGTTCTGTGAATGAATGAAATCAAACTTATTTTATCAGCAGAAAAGTAGAAAACTTACACGAAGCGTCTAATTCTTTTTTAGAAAAGAGGAAAGGAAAGGAAAGGAAAGAAAAGCTGCAAATGTTTTTTCTCATCATTTAAACTACTTATCATCGACTATAAATTTATAGTTTGATAACGCTTAAATGGAACGATTTAACGTCCGCCACCGCGGCACACAGCGAGCCATTCCGCTCATAGCTGCAAGCAGGCGATGGTCGACGATGTCTGCAATCGATGCTCTTTCGTAACTCTCTTAGCTAGCGATCTCATCTTGTTTTAAAAAACGATTTCTTCAATTTTTTTTCTACAGTGTTTTCACTCATTGGTGGATCATTAATCCGTGTGCTGCATGAGATTCAAATAGATCAAGTTAATCTGACCAAAAAGGAGCGAAGAGTAGACAAGCAAAATAAGCGAGCGTGCGTTGGCGAAATTTTAATTTACAATAAATTTCAACGAATCAACTTTTTTTTCTTGCTTCTGAGAAGATATTTTCTACGTTTGTGTCAATGAACATGAAAAAATTTTCAAAGCAATTTGCTACACTCTGCGCTGACCCCATCTAAAAAAATCTCATTAAACTCGTGAGTTTGATGTAAAGTGAAATGTTTATTTGTAAGTTTAGCGATAATTGAAATATTCAGCTTCTCTCTCTAGAAAACGATAAAGCAAAGCGAAACGCTTTTATCGAGAAGCATCGTATTCACCTTTCAACCCTTGTTTATTCGCTGCTAATATATACTCTTTCGCTGGGCATAATAAATGCCAAAATTCGGTATTTGAAAGCAGCGAAAGAGAGCTCCTGTTGCGTTTGAGCAACGCAACAGAGTTATTGATATAATTATTTTCATTTTTCATTTTTTATTTTCTCTTCCTACGAATTTATTTCGTAATGAAAAGCAGGAAAAATGAATTTTCTCATCGAACGACGGAGTATATACACAGTTTAGTGTTTAGTAATTAATTCGAGGCGATAACTAAACAGAAGAAGCAGAAGAAAACTTATTATCGAAATGCCACTTTTGGGTCAGGCGCTTTCCCACTCGCTCTCATGCTTCACTCGCTAGCCAAATGCTCATTTTCTCTGCTTCTAATTCACTCGCACAAATTCATTCATTAGACTTAAACTCAATCGTCGATCAGCTAGAATTTACGCACTGCAGTGATTTATTATTTACAAAGTAACTTCGTCGAGAGGGTAAGAGAAAATAAATTTTTCTTCTTCTTCTTCTTTGAAATGTTAAGGTTAGATTCATTTTTTAAAAAGTGAGCGAGAGAAGAGCAAAAAAAGAAATTAAATTTAAAGCGTAACCGAAAAAAGAGCTCGACAGTACGCTTAATTTCAATGGTCAATTAACATTTTTAAAAAATTTTTGCTCAATTTTAAAAAACCACATGAAGCGCGTGAAAATTTGCAAACTTTTTTAGTTTTCGGTTTTAGAAAGCAAAAATAAAGAAAAGAGATGCGCGCATACACACACACACACATGAAAAGAAGAAAATCATTTTTCATTTAGTCAAAATTACACATTTTAAACTACCGCAAAAAACAACAACAAGCGTTCATTTTTTATTTTCGATGAAATGATTAAAAACACCAAAATTAAGGTGCGTTTTAAACGGTGTAGAAAATAAAGGTAAGCGCTTTTTTTGCACACATTTTCTGCCTACTTGATTGCATTTACTTGCTCGCATACGAAAGCAGCTTTTTTTCTTCGCCTCTACTCGCTTGCTTGAATCGAGCAAAATTCACTCGATCTCACTACGTCGTTCGTCTTTCGTCGTTTGTCATCGCGCAAATTGCGCTTTATGAATTGAGCCTACTAAAGAAAAATTATTTTTATCAGTTTTTTTTGACAATTAACTTTTTTATGAATGTAATAATGAAAATAAGCGTATCTAAACAGCGAAATTGTTTTGTTTTGTGTACGAATTTTTTTTTCTTAAATGAACAAAAAAAATTTCGTAACCTTCTTTTCACTTCAAACGCGAAGATAATTTAATAGAAAACAAATAAACATAAAGTGTAATCATCATAAAAATGGTTGTTGCATCTAAAAGCTGGCTCAGTGTGAATGCTTTTTTTTCGAACCATTTCGCGTTAATAGAGCATTGATAGTAACTAATTATGAATGCGTTTTACACATAAGTCGTGTAGAGAAGAAATGACAAGTTTTTTTTCTCGTTCGCTGTACATTTTCGTTGACAAATTATTGGTGAGCTAAAAAAAATTAGAAGCCAAATTCATTTTCTAATTTGAAAACAGTACGCAGAGATGTTTCGTGTCGAGTTTTACTTATAAAAATTTTATGCAATGATATATGAATAAAATAAATGTAACAAATTAGTAGCAAAATTTCAAGCTGTTCCGCGCAATTGAATAAAACTCATTTGCGGCGAAGGTAAAATTAATATTTATGAGCTTTTCGTAATAGCGATTTTGGTCAGAAGGGCTTTTTTGATAAAGCTGACAATGCAATCACATTGCAAATGCAAAAAAAAAAACTGTTGACAAAATAGTTTTCGTCCAGAGATACTCAGAAGCAGATGCAATCGGCGAAGCCAGAATAGGAAAAGTGTGTCATGTGGTTGCATTCGATATGCGCTTATTTGGCTAAATACAAATTCGCATTAATTTTTAATAAAGTTTTTTTTTACTTGCGACTGTTGAATTCGGAATACAAATGCAACCGTTAATTAAAGCTATTGCGTTACAATGCGATCATTTGCATTGCAGTTAGCGAAAAAAATTGAATCACGTTTTGTCCCTCAAAATTTAAAAATGTGAGTGCTGCGAAATCGAAAGCAAACCAAAAATCTAATTTTAATAGCATTTGTGTGTAAGTGTTTGTGTGTGTGTGTGTGTGTGTGTGTGCTGCACTAATTCGTTACTTCGTTGAATTATGTGCGATTTTTGAAAATTGTGTGGTTTAGCATTTCGGCGAGCGAAAAAACTGCTTTTAGAAAAAAAAGATTTTCAAAAGAAAACAAAAAGCTAAGCTTAAAACCACAAACGAAATGAAGCCAAAAAATATTTTCGAAAAGCTAATGATTAACGTTCGGCGGTTGGCTGATTGCATCGGGTCAGGGACGAAAATCGCCGTTATTTTAATTTTTCTTATTGATAAATTTCTATTAAAAACGTTTTAAATACACACATAACAACAGTTTTGCTCTTTTTATTATCGTCTCCGCTAAAAAACAGTTCGTTTTCATTGCTCGAAATATTTTTCTTTATTCATTTCGCTTTAACAAACACCTTTTTGAATTTGAATTTTGCATCGCAATAAAACGTGAATTGAACAAAGAAACGCTTACAAATGAGCCATTGAGCACATATACACTGACCGTGAGTGGATAATGTGCTCGATGGCTTGTTTTGCATAACAAAATTACGTTTAGCCTTATTTATACGCGTTAAGCGATTTAGAAAGAATTCAATATTGCGTAATCTATTATTGAAATTGATTAATTTCACGTTCATTACACTAAAATTAAGCTTTCAATCGTCGATTTCTGCGCTGATGTTCGCTTCTCGAGTTTTATGCGAAACGACCGCAAGGTCGCAAATTTCTTTAATCTTTTGCGCAAAAAAATTTTTTAAAAATAATTTTCAAAAAGTGAACCTTCACTTTAACAAAATCGATATTTATTCATTAAACACACGTAATCATTAGTGTACACATTATTATTGTAATTAAGTATTTGAATATAATTTCATCGAGTAAGGTCTTTACTTTTAATTTCACCACTTCAATTGTGAGCCTCTGTTTTTCCGTTCATTATGAAGAGTGTGTGGGCATTAATTTTTTGCATTTTTCTCAAACAAATGAATAGGTCACATTTTTTTACTGCATTGGAAACGAAAATTAGTGCAGCTCACAGAAGGAGAAGTTAGTAACGAGAGGAGAGCAACTTCACTTTTCAAAGCTGTAAATTTGCAATTTATTTTCGCGAATAAACATAGCGCGCATAATTTGGGCGTCATTTGATTTGCAAATAAACGCACTTTTCATAAATAAGCGGCGAGCGAGAAGGGTAAAAGCGAGATAGATTGCTCAATATTGAGAAGTGAACGCGGAGAAGGTAAATAAAATTGAAGCAGATTTTTATCGGACGCGAAATATTTCGCTTTGAACTCGATCTCATTTTCTCGATTCTCGACGAATTTCACTCTCTTTTTTTCTTCTTCTTCTCGCTCGATGCAAATCATTATCGCATTTTCCGACATTTAAGGCACACTCGAAGTGAATTTACCGTGTTTTTTTCAGCTCAGGATCGAACGAGAGAATGTAAAAAAGTGAAATTTCTCGTAATCGATTTGCTTCGTCGATCATTTCGGAACTAATTACATTTTAATTCAAAGTCTCACGTTCGTTCTTTTCGCTGCACTCTTTTTCTTTTCCTTTTATTTATTTCGCTTCAAACGTACGAAAATTCATGTATATTATTTACAAGAAAAATTGCATTTAGCTTTATGCAAAACGGCAAAGCGCTTAATATTTTTAACAAGTGGTAATCAATCGCAGTCTTACTTTTCGCATAAAAATTATTTTCTTTGCTCGTTTTGCTGTTGAAAATGAAAAGCTTCGCTTCACTTTTCTTTTTCCGCGCTGTTTTCTGAATGCTTCGTTGAAATTAAATACATGTAAAAATGTGAAAAGAAAGCTTTTTTTCTGTTTTTCACAAACAAAAAATAATTTTTGTGCGCTATAGTCACTCATTACAAATTTTGACAAATGATTGCTGTAAATTTTCTTACGCGCATACATATTTTTACGATTTACGTACGTATGTAGGTAGGCACACTGTGTTACGCTGATTAATTGCAATACAATAAATTTACAATAACAAGTAAAAATTTGAAAATGTTTTTTGTTTTGTCTTCGTTTTTATCATTTAATTAATCGTCGTAAAAAGCAAAAATTTTTAACTTCTTGAATGGTTAATCGACGAATAAATAAGCTGCATTGATTTATGCTTTTCACTCTTATTTTTTCTCTCTCTCTTGCGCAGACTTTTCATATATTTTAACATTGTTTTTCACAACGAATATAAAATACAATTTAGTTTGAAAAGCGATTTTACACGTCAATTGTATGAATTATTTCCGTAAAAAAAAGATTTAATATATAAACATTTTTCAAGAGAAAAAAAGGAGAAAATTTACAGTTTCGAAGCGATGCTTATCGTTATCGAAAAAATTTTGAGTGAGAGCAGAAAAAAAAATTGAAATAAGCAATTTATAGTCAAGGCGAGAAGGTTTGTTATTACGAAAAGTTTGCTAGAGAGAGAGAGAGAGCGAGCCAGAGCGCGATGTAAAGCGAAAACTGATTTTTGCTTTTTTTAAAAACATTTTTAAATATTTTTTAAAAAACAACGAATTCTCGAAAAAGGCAAAACAGCTTTTGATCAGAAAACGAGATAAGCTTAATATTTAAAGTTTAAATTAGTAGTAATGAACAATTTTTTTTGTTTCAAAAATTTTTAAAACTTTTTTTCCTAGCGCAGAAAAGCTACTTTTTAAAGTAAAACTTTTTTCGCGTTTCGCGTTGAAAGCAAACCGTTTATTATCGATATTTAATAATTAACATGCTTTTTATCAGCATAAATTTGATTTACGTTTCAAATAATCCGCTAAACATCGAGAGCGAGAGAGAGAGAGAGAGAGAGAACAACAAGAGGGAGAGTAATCATGATCAAAATAAAATATGCATAAATATAAGCAAAAAGCTTATTAATATTTAAGTGTAACCCTTTTATGCGCTTTCAAATCGCGTTCTCTACCTGAGATAAAATTTCAAGCTCAACACGAAGTAATAAATTATTTTTTCGAAAAAAAGCAGAAAAATCAGTGGTCAGTTTAAATAAGTGGTGTGCGAGCAATGAAAACAATTTTCATTTGAAAATGTTCAGATCATCGCTATTGTCGCAGTGAGTAATGATTTTGTCTGATTTAAAATTCTCGCAAAATGATTATTGAGCGAAATGTATCAAACCATTCGATGACAAGAACAATTTTTTTAGATCTTATTGGCCATATATTAAAGCCACATTAGTTAATGGTTGTCTTATAGCCAAAAGAGATTGAGTAAAAGGGATTGGCGCTGGATTTTTAGCACTAAGCACGTAGATAAAAGGGAGTTATCGAAGCTTAAGCGGATTCATGCCACTTAACACACGCAGACGAGTAAACTAGCGTTCGCTAGGCTCGTTTTTTTCACTTCGATCTTTAAGGCTAAATGTGAAATCTCGTTTAATTTCTTCTTTAGTTTTTTTGATTGCTATTAACAAAGACAAATGTTTCTAATCTCATCTCATAATAGCTTTTCTTGGATAGCAATTTAAGATAGTTACTTCTAAAAATGGTTAACATGCGGCACATTAAGAGCAAAAAAGTATTGAACATGAAAATGATTAAGCTGGAAAGCCCACACTGCAGCGAAGAAAAAAAGTTTATGTGCCAGACTTTTGCGCTTCGAAATTAATGTTTAATCACTTAATTCATGTTGATATTCAATTTTTGCGCTCCAAAATTGAATTGTCGCAGATTTCGCCACAACTCATATACGCAGGATAATCTTATCTGTTTTCTGGACAATAATTTAGCATTCATAGCCGAGAGCCGTAGGATAGAAAGCTAGTCGAAAGTCGCAGTTGTTTTGTGCTCAGTTTTCGACTTATTTTAATTGCTGTTTATTTTAGTTTAGTGCTTGAGCGCCACACGATGTTTAATCATCTTAATCGATCACTTAATTCAGGTTGATTAAATTGTGGCTCAAAGTAACTTTCGACAAATGTGTTCTTCAGTAAAACCTTTTGCCTCTTAACACTCGGTGTGCGTGAAAATTTGCCTCGTTTTCATCGCTTAATTAAACTTTTTTCTGCTCTATTCGAGAAATTAAATTTATTAATATTTTAGCGCTTTTGTCGACGGTGAAAAAAAAAGAATTTTTGCCGACATCTCAATTGCATTTGCAAATTAATTATTAGCCTCATCAAAAGGTGCGCGTTGAAAAAGCCGAAAGACAGACAACACAAATGAAAACGTGCAATTATCTTCTGTTGGCCTCACTTTTTTTTTGGTCGGCCAAACTTTTAATAAACGCTCTACTGAAACGCGTTCACTTCGATCATTTTCTCCTCAGTGCTAAAATTTGCAAATGGTAAGAAAATTATCACTTCATTTCGCGAATTCGCTGCGCAAAATAAGGCGAGCTTCGCTATTAATCACCCGAAATAAGCTTGTGCTGCATTTGCATTATCATTGAGCTTTCAGAGCGCACTTAATTATCTGCGTGCTCACAATAAAATATTGAATACATTTGAGTGTGAATGAGAGAGAGAGAGGGAGAGCGTATGAGAAAGAGGGCCAATGTTTTGTTTTTATTTTTCGCTTTATTTTGATTTATATCGCGCTTAAGCTGCCCATTACAAGATTCACGTCTCGCTTCTCGCTCTTTTCATTCGAGTTGTCATGTGGCGAACGCTCGAGCTCACAATAGAGTTGTTATTCGTACGCTTAGTTACTACGGCGCGATCGATAAACTGGCGGAGCGATTCGATGCTGGCTGCGCGTTATCTTCGAGCTTATAGGCTGTCAAATATTATACAAAACTTTTGTACGGTGCCAAGTATTTCTCATAATTTTAGAGGCGCAAACTCCGCTCGCGTTGCAATTTTCTATTTTCTCTCTCATCAATCTGCTCGAATGATGCAGCAACATCCGTTTGTTGTTTATTCAATTTAATTCAATCTCCAATCATAATAAAAACGCGTGAAATCATTTTTTAACACAAAAAATAAAATAAAATTAAGAAAAAGCGTATAATTACGATTGGTGTCGAAGCAAAACGTGTCTCTCACAAATTATGTTTACGTCTACATTTGCGATATTAAATTTCATTTCGAAGGAAAAGAAAAAAGCAGAAAAAATTAAAATACAAGTTGTAAGTTGAAAAACTTATGTGTGAACAAATTAAAAATGCGAAGAGAATTCAATTAAAGAAGGGAAGTGAGAAAAAACAGCGGCCACGGTTTAGACCATTTACACAAACGTCGTTCTAATTTTCACGAAGCTTATTAATAATTTAATTGTAAGCAAGTGCCGAACACCTTTTACTCTTGGCTTCGTTTTCATTTAAGTGTGTAGTCACTTTTCTAGCTTCGATTGCGCTCGAAAGCAAGATTGCTGTTTTATTTAAATTCGACTTAATTTCGTATGCATTGTCTCAACTATTTTCGCTTTTTAA
>NCKU01002690.1:0-18008 GCA_003675995.1 Dinothrombium tinctorium | reverse complement strand
TTAAAAAGCGAAAATAGTTGAGACAATGCATACGAAATTAAGTCGAATTTAAATAAAACAGCAATCTTGCTTTCGAGCGCAATCGAAGCTAGAAAAGTGACTACACACTTAAATGAAAACGAAGCCAAGAGTAAAAGGTGTTCGGCACTTGCTTACAATTAAATTATTAATAAGCTTCGTGAAAATTAGAACGACGTTTGTGTAAATGGTCTAAACCGTGGCCGCTGTTTTTTCTCACTTCCCTTCTTTAATTGAATTCTCTTCGCATTTTTAATTTGTTCACACATAAGTTTTTCAACTTACAACTTGTATTTTAATTTTTTCTGCTTTTTTCTTTTCCTTCGAAATGAAATTTAATATCGCAAATGTAGACGTAAACATAATTTGTGAGAGACACGTTTTGCTTCGACACCAATCGTAATTATACGCTTTTTCTTAATTTTATTTTATTTTTTGTGTTAAAAAATGATTTCACGCGTTTTTATTATGATTGGAGATTGAATTAAATTGAATAAACAACAAACGGATGTTGCTGCATCATTCGAGCAGATTGATGAGAGAGAAAATAGAAAATTGCAACGCGAGCGGAGTTTGCGCCTCTAAAATTATGAGAAATACTTGGCACCGTACAAAAGTTTTGTATAATATTTGACAGCCTATAAGCTCGAAGATAACGCGCAGCCAGCATCGAATCGCTCCGCCAGTTTATCGATCGCGCCGTAGTAACTAAGCGTACGAATAACAACTCTATTGTGAGCTCGAGCGTTCGCCACATGACAACTCGAATGAAAAGAGCGAGAAGCGAGACGTGAATCTTGTAATGGGCAGCTTAAGCGCGATATAAATCAAAATAAAGCGAAAAATAAAAACAAAACATTGGCCCTCTTTCTCATACGCTCTCCCTCTCTCTCTCTCATTCACACTCAAATGTATTCAATATTTTATTGTGAGCACGCAGATAATTAAGTGCGCTCTGAAAGCTCAATGATAATGCAAATGCAGCACAAGCTTATTTCGGGTGATTAATAGCGAAGCTCGCCTTATTTTGCGCAGCGAATTCGCGAAATGAAGTGATAATTTTCTTACCATTTGCAAATTTTAGCACTGAGGAGAAAATGATCGAAGTGAACGCGTTTCAGTAGAGCGTTTATTAAAAGTTTGGCCGACCAAAAAAAAAGTGAGGCCAACAGAAGATAATTGCACGTTTTCATTTGTGTTGTCTGTCTTTCGGCTTTTTCAACGCGCACCTTTTGATGAGGCTAATAATTAATTTGCAAATGCAATTGAGATGTCGGCAAAAATTCTTTTTTTTTCACCGTCGACAAAAGCGCTAAAATATTAATAAATTTAATTTCTCGAATAGAGCAGAAAAAAGTTTAATTAAGCGATGAAAACGAGGCAAATTTTCACGCACACCGAGTGTTAAGAGGCAAAAGGTTTTACTGAAGAACACATTTGTCGAAAGTTACTTTGAGCCACAATTTAATCAACCTGAATTAAGTGATCGATTAAGATGATTAAACATCGTGTGGCGCTCAAGCACTAAACTAAAATAAACAGCAATTAAAATAAGTCGAAAACTGAGCACAAAACAACTGCGACTTTCGACTAGCTTTCTATCCTACGGCTCTCGGCTATGAATGCTAAATTATTGTCCAGAAAACAGATAAGATTATCCTGCGTATATGAGTTGTGGCGAAATCTGCGACAATTCAATTTTGGAGCGCAAAAATTGAATATCAACATGAATTAAGTGATTAAACATTAATTTCGAAGCGCAAAAGTCTGGCACATAAACTTTTTTTCTTCGCTGCAGTGTGGGCTTTCCAGCTTAATCATTTTCATGTTCAATACTTTTTTGCTCTTAATGTGCCGCATGTTAACCATTTTTAGAAGTAACTATCTTAAATTGCTATCCAAGAAAAGCTATTATGAGATGAGATTAGAAACATTTGTCTTTGTTAATAGCAATCAAAAAAACTAAAGAAGAAATTAAACGAGATTTCACATTTAGCCTTAAAGATCGAAGTGAAAAAAACGAGCCTAGCGAACGCTAGTTTACTCGTCTGCGTGTGTTAAGTGGCATGAATCCGCTTAAGCTTCGATAACTCCCTTTTATCTACGTGCTTAGTGCTAAAAATCCAGCGCCAATCCCTTTTACTCAATCTCTTTTGGCTATAAGACAACCATTAACTAATGTGGCTTTAATATATGGCCAATAAGATCTAAAAAAATTGTTCTTGTCATCGAATGGTTTGATACATTTCGCTCAATAATCATTTTGCGAGAATTTTAAATCAGACAAAATCATTACTCACTGCGACAATAGCGATGATCTGAACATTTTCAAATGAAAATTGTTTTCATTGCTCGCACACCACTTATTTAAACTGACCACTGATTTTTCTGCTTTTTTTCGAAAAAATAATTTATTACTTCGTGTTGAGCTTGAAATTTTATCTCAGGTAGAGAACGCGATTTGAAAGCGCATAAAAGGGTTACACTTAAATATTAATAAGCTTTTTGCTTATATTTATGCATATTTTATTTTGATCATGATTACTCTCCCTCTTGTTGTTCTCTCTCTCTCTCTCTCTCTCGCTCTCGATGTTTAGCGGATTATTTGAAACGTAAATCAAATTTATGCTGATAAAAAGCATGTTAATTATTAAATATCGATAATAAACGGTTTGCTTTCAACGCGAAACGCGAAAAAAGTTTTACTTTAAAAAGTAGCTTTTCTGCGCTAGGAAAAAAAGTTTTAAAAATTTTTGAAACAAAAAAAATTGTTCATTACTACTAATTTAAACTTTAAATATTAAGCTTATCTCGTTTTCTGATCAAAAGCTGTTTTGCCTTTTTCGAGAATTCGTTGTTTTTTAAAAAATATTTAAAAATGTTTTTAAAAAAAGCAAAAATCAGTTTTCGCTTTACATCGCGCTCTGGCTCGCTCTCTCTCTCTCTCTAGCAAACTTTTCGTAATAACAAACCTTCTCGCCTTGACTATAAATTGCTTATTTCAATTTTTTTTTCTGCTCTCACTCAAAATTTTTTCGATAACGATAAGCATCGCTTCGAAACTGTAAATTTTCTCCTTTTTTTCTCTTGAAAAATGTTTATATATTAAATCTTTTTTTTACGGAAATAATTCATACAATTGACGTGTAAAATCGCTTTTCAAACTAAATTGTATTTTATATTCGTTGTGAAAAACAATGTTAAAATATATGAAAAGTCTGCGCAAGAGAGAGAGAAAAAATAAGAGTGAAAAGCATAAATCAATGCAGCTTATTTATTCGTCGATTAACCATTCAAGAAGTTAAAAATTTTTGCTTTTTACGACGATTAATTAAATGATAAAAACGAAGACAAAACAAAAAACATTTTCAAATTTTTACTTGTTATTGTAAATTTATTGTATTGCAATTAATCAGCGTAACACAGTGTGCCTACCTACATACGTACGTAAATCGTAAAAATATGTATGCGCGTAAGAAAATTTACAGCAATCATTTGTCAAAATTTGTAATGAGTGACTATAGCGCACAAAAATTATTTTTTGTTTGTGAAAAACAGAAAAAAAGCTTTCTTTTCACATTTTTACATGTATTTAATTTCAACGAAGCATTCAGAAAACAGCGCGGAAAAAGAAAAGTGAAGCGAAGCTTTTCATTTTCAACAGCAAAACGAGCAAAGAAAATAATTTTTATGCGAAAAGTAAGACTGCGATTGATTACCACTTGTTAAAAATATTAAGCGCTTTGCCGTTTTGCATAAAGCTAAATGCAATTTTTCTTGTAAATAATATACATGAATTTTCGTACGTTTGAAGCGAAATAAATAAAAGGAAAAGAAAAAGAGTGCAGCGAAAAGAACGAACGTGAGACTTTGAATTAAAATGTAATTAGTTCCGAAATGATCGACGAAGCAAATCGATTACGAGAAATTTCACTTTTTTACATTCTCTCGTTCGATCCTGAGCTGAAAAAAACACGGTAAATTCACTTCGAGTGTGCCTTAAATGTCGGAAAATGCGATAATGATTTGCATCGAGCGAGAAGAAGAAGAAAAAAAGAGAGTGAAATTCGTCGAGAATCGAGAAAATGAGATCGAGTTCAAAGCGAAATATTTCGCGTCCGATAAAAATCTGCTTCAATTTTATTTACCTTCTCCGCGTTCACTTCTCAATATTGAGCAATCTATCTCGCTTTTACCCTTCTCGCTCGCCGCTTATTTATGAAAAGTGCGTTTATTTGCAAATCAAATGACGCCCAAATTATGCGCGCTATGTTTATTCGCGAAAATAAATTGCAAATTTACAGCTTTGAAAAGTGAAGTTGCTCTCCTCTCGTTACTAACTTCTCCTTCTGTGAGCTGCACTAATTTTCGTTTCCAATGCAGTAAAAAAATGTGACCTATTCATTTGTTTGAGAAAAATGCAAAAAATTAATGCCCACACACTCTTCATAATGAACGGAAAAACAGAGGCTCACAATTGAAGTGGTGAAATTAAAAGTAAAGACCTTACTCGATGAAATTATATTCAAATACTTAATTACAATAATAATGTGTACACTAATGATTACGTGTGTTTAATGAATAAATATCGATTTTGTTAAAGTGAAGGTTCACTTTTTGAAAATTATTTTTAAAAAATTTTTTTGCGCAAAAGATTAAAGAAATTTGCGACCTTGCGGTCGTTTCGCATAAAACTCGAGAAGCGAACATCAGCGCAGAAATCGACGATTGAAAGCTTAATTTTAGTGTAATGAACGTGAAATTAATCAATTTCAATAATAGATTACGCAATATTGAATTCTTTCTAAATCGCTTAACGCGTATAAATAAGGCTAAACGTAATTTTGTTATGCAAAACAAGCCATCGAGCACATTATCCACTCACGGTCAGTGTATATGTGCTCAATGGCTCATTTGTAAGCGTTTCTTTGTTCAATTCACGTTTTATTGCGATGCAAAATTCAAATTCAAAAAGGTGTTTGTTAAAGCGAAATGAATAAAGAAAAATATTTCGAGCAATGAAAACGAACTGTTTTTTAGCGGAGACGATAATAAAAAGAGCAAAACTGTTGTTATGTGTGTATTTAAAACGTTTTTAATAGAAATTTATCAATAAGAAAAATTAAAATAACGGCGATTTTCGTCCCTGACCCGATGCAATCAGCCAACCGCCGAACGTTAATCATTAGCTTTTCGAAAATATTTTTTGGCTTCATTTCGTTTGTGGTTTTAAGCTTAGCTTTTTGTTTTCTTTTGAAAATCTTTTTTTTCTAAAAGCAGTTTTTTCGCTCGCCGAAATGCTAAACCACACAATTTTCAAAAATCGCACATAATTCAACGAAGTAACGAATTAGTGCAGCACACACACACACACACACACACACAAACACTTACACACAAATGCTATTAAAATTAGATTTTTGGTTTGCTTTCGATTTCGCAGCACTCACATTTTTAAATTTTGAGGGACAAAACGTGATTCAATTTTTTTCGCTAACTGCAATGCAAATGATCGCATTGTAACGCAATAGCTTTAATTAACGGTTGCATTTGTATTCCGAATTCAACAGTCGCAAGTAAAAAAAAACTTTATTAAAAATTAATGCGAATTTGTATTTAGCCAAATAAGCGCATATCGAATGCAACCACATGACACACTTTTCCTATTCTGGCTTCGCCGATTGCATCTGCTTCTGAGTATCTCTGGACGAAAACTATTTTGTCAACAGTTTTTTTTTTTGCATTTGCAATGTGATTGCATTGTCAGCTTTATCAAAAAAGCCCTTCTGACCAAAATCGCTATTACGAAAAGCTCATAAATATTAATTTTACCTTCGCCGCAAATGAGTTTTATTCAATTGCGCGGAACAGCTTGAAATTTTGCTACTAATTTGTTACATTTATTTTATTCATATATCATTGCATAAAATTTTTATAAGTAAAACTCGACACGAAACATCTCTGCGTACTGTTTTCAAATTAGAAAATGAATTTGGCTTCTAATTTTTTTTAGCTCACCAATAATTTGTCAACGAAAATGTACAGCGAACGAGAAAAAAAACTTGTCATTTCTTCTCTACACGACTTATGTGTAAAACGCATTCATAATTAGTTACTATCAATGCTCTATTAACGCGAAATGGTTCGAAAAAAAAGCATTCACACTGAGCCAGCTTTTAGATGCAACAACCATTTTTATGATGATTACACTTTATGTTTATTTGTTTTCTATTAAATTATCTTCGCGTTTGAAGTGAAAAGAAGGTTACGAAATTTTTTTTGTTCATTTAAGAAAAAAAAATTCGTACACAAAACAAAACAATTTCGCTGTTTAGATACGCTTATTTTCATTATTACATTCATAAAAA
The DNA here is from genome assembly GCA_003675995.1 of Dinothrombium tinctorium. Lineage (NCBI taxonomy): Eukaryota > Metazoa > Arthropoda > Arachnida > Trombidiformes > Trombidiidae > Dinothrombium > Dinothrombium tinctorium. The sequence continues at coordinate 11,622 of NCKU01002690.1, read as the reverse complement.
AGTTAATTGTCAAAAAAAACTGATAAAAATAATTTTTCTTTAGTAGGCTCAATTCATAAAGCGCAATTTGCGCGATGACAAACGACGAAAGACGAACGACGTAGTGAGATCGAGTGAATTTTGCTCGATTCAAGCAAGCGAGTAGAGGCGAAGAAAAAAAGCTGCTTTCGTATGCGAGCAAGTAAATGCAATCAAGTAGGCAGAAAATGTGTGCAAAAAAAGCGCTTACCTTTATTTTCTACACCGTTTAAAACGCACCTTAATTTTGGTGTTTTTAATCATTTCATCGAAAATAAAAAATGAACGCTTGTTGTTGTTTTTTGCGGTAGTTTAAAATGTGTAATTTTGACTAAATGAAAAATGATTTTCTTCTTTTCATGTGTGTGTGTGTGTATGCGCGCATCTCTTTTCTTTATTTTTGCTTTCTAAAACCGAAAACTAAAAAAGTTTGCAAATTTTCACGCGCTTCATGTGGTTTTTTAAAATTGAGCAAAAATTTTTTAAAAATGTTAATTGACCATTGAAATTAAGCGTACTGTCGAGCTCTTTTTTCGGTTACGCTTTAAATTTAATTTCTTTTTTTGCTCTTCTCTCGCTCACTTTTTAAAAAATGAATCTAACCTTAACATTTCAAAGAAGAAGAAGAAGAAAAATTTATTTTCTCTTACCCTCTCGACGAAGTTACTTTGTAAATAATAAATCACTGCAGTGCGTAAATTCTAGCTGATCGACGATTGAGTTTAAGTCTAATGAATGAATTTGTGCGAGTGAATTAGAAGCAGAGAAAATGAGCATTTGGCTAGCGAGTGAAGCATGAGAGCGAGTGGGAAAGCGCCTGACCCAAAAGTGGCATTTCGATAATAAGTTTTCTTCTGCTTCTTCTGTTTAGTTATCGCCTCGAATTAATTACTAAACACTAAACTGTGTATATACTCCGTCGTTCGATGAGAAAATTCATTTTTCCTGCTTTTCATTACGAAATAAATTCGTAGGAAGAGAAAATAAAAAATGAAAAATGAAAATAATTATATCAATAACTCTGTTGCGTTGCTCAAACGCAACAGGAGCTCTCTTTCGCTGCTTTCAAATACCGAATTTTGGCATTTATTATGCCCAGCGAAAGAGTATATATTAGCAGCGAATAAACAAGGGTTGAAAGGTGAATACGATGCTTCTCGATAAAAGCGTTTCGCTTTGCTTTATCGTTTTCTAGAGAGAGAAGCTGAATATTTCAATTATCGCTAAACTTACAAATAAACATTTCACTTTACATCAAACTCACGAGTTTAATGAGATTTTTTTAGATGGGGTCAGCGCAGAGTGTAGCAAATTGCTTTGAAAATTTTTTCATGTTCATTGACACAAACGTAGAAAATATCTTCTCAGAAGCAAGAAAAAAAAGTTGATTCGTTGAAATTTATTGTAAATTAAAATTTCGCCAACGCACGCTCGCTTATTTTGCTTGTCTACTCTTCGCTCCTTTTTGGTCAGATTAACTTGATCTATTTGAATCTCATGCAGCACACGGATTAATGATCCACCAATGAGTGAAAACACTGTAGAAAAAAAATTGAAGAAATCGTTTTTTAAAACAAGATGAGATCGCTAGCTAAGAGAGTTACGAAAGAGCATCGATTGCAGACATCGTCGACCATCGCCTGCTTGCAGCTATGAGCGGAATGGCTCGCTGTGTGCCGCGGTGGCGGACGTTAAATCGTTCCATTTAAGCGTTATCAAACTATAAATTTATAGTCGATGATAAGTAGTTTAAATGATGAGAAAAAACATTTGCAGCTTTTCTTTCCTTTCCTTTCCTTTCCTCTTTTCTAAAAAAGAATTAGACGCTTCGTGTAAGTTTTCTACTTTTCTGCTGATAAAATAAGTTTGATTTCATTCATTCACAGAACATTGAACAGCGTGTAGTCGCCAAAAAATTGAAACAAGAGAAGAGACGAAAACTTGGGTCGGCAAAAAACAAAAAAAAAGCGAATGTATTTCATTTATAATAATTTAAATAGGCCATTGTGTTGTCGAGTGACCACTTGATCTTATAGAACACACAGTTGTATTTGGTTTACTGCTTTTTGTAAAAATTTTCGCGCAAAAAAAGAAAAAGTGAAATGAAGCGTAGATTAAGGCGAAGAAATTTGAAAATGCAAAAGATAACGTTAATGGTGAATATATTTTTGCGAGAAAAAAGCTTTTGTTACGAAAATCTGAAACGGTTTCACACATGAAATGTGTTTAAAGTATTTTTTTTTTCATCTCTTTTTTCGCTGCTTTTTTAAAATGAAACATTCATTCGAAATATTCTTTTAAAACTGCGATCGATATAACTGATATAATTATTGGAACGCAGAAAAGATAGGATCCGAACTCATTCTCATCGCTATAGTCGAGTTTTTCTTCGCTGAAAAAAATTTTTTCGAACAAACGGTTCCTTAAATTGCGAATAATTGCGGAACGAAAATGCTTTAAATTCTAAATTGTTTATTGTTATTAGCATCACTTTCTCAGTTCTGAATTTGCATTTCCATATTTTTTTATGATTGCAAAAAAAGCGTGTCTATTCTAGTTAATTCTAACGTGAATTTCTTCGCTCATTTTTGTGTGTCAATTTAGTTGCTCTCTTTGTGAAATAAGAAAAACATTTTGTTTTTTTTTGCATGTCGAAATTTTTAAATTTTTTATTTGATTGTTTGTCTTTGCTTCGTTTAATAATAAATTCGATATTATTTTGAGAAACACACGAAGAAATAAAAAAAGAACGAAGAATATACAAAAGAGAATTTGATTAAATTATTTAAACGTATACAAAAATTAAGCGGCACAGAAGAAATATACGGAGGAAGTGAAGAAATCAAAATGGTTGGGTTGATTGTTTCAACGCAATCGACTGACGAAGAATCAGCGTTTGTCTCGTTATTATACAAGCAAGAGGCTTGCTTCGTTTTTGGACTAGTCGTTCATTGTTTGTGATTATTCGATTTATTTTTGCTCAATAAAATTTTCTATCGATTTTTTCTTAAATTTAATGTAGTTTTTTACTTTTCTGACAAATAATTATAATTAACAATATTTTTTTTATACATGGCTACAGACAATTTTGGTTACGTCGCACATATTTAGTCGACAAGTTTTTCGTTAGCTTTTCTCATCTGCAAAAAATCTCTCTGCGCTTATTTGACGTTCGCGGTAAATCGTTTCTCTGTTTTTCTCTGCAAATTAGTTACTCTTAATTAATATTAATTTTTTTGCGCGTAAAATGGCAGTCAAAACACATTTAAAATGCAATTACAATTAACAACGACTACAAAATATTTACTCAACAACTAAATCCGGGTGGAGAGGTGAGAGGAGGAAAGGACGAGCAGGATGCGAATCAGTAATTTAATCGTTCACGGTCTGATCACATTGCTGAGTGTCTTTTCATATGAAGAGCGAGATGATCGGATCTAGAAAAAGCTCGTTCGCATAGTCGACATTGAAACGGCCGATCGCCGGTGTGCTTACGAAAGTGTCGCGTCAATTCATCCGAACGAGCGAATTTCCATCCACAGCCCTTCCAATTGCATTGATATGGTTTCTCACCGGTGTGAGTCCGCAAGTGCGCCTTCAAATGCGAACTTTTCGTATACGTTTTTGTACAACCGGGATGCGAACACGAGTGCGACGTGGTCTTCTTCCGAGGTACAACCACTCCGCCGTCGGTCGCGATCGTTGCCGCATTACCCTGTTTTCCTTTTCCATTCGCTGCACTCTTGCCTTTCGCGGCACTGAATTTCTGAAGCTGCGCGTCATTCAGACCAGGCAAGTAGGCGCAACCTGCATTGGATAACAATTCGGCCAAGTTTGGCGACGATGGCGGCGTAACGAGTTTGTGGTGATTGACATTTGTCGGCAAAGAACCCGGCAATTGCGTTCCATGAGCGGGAACCTGAATTAAATTAGTCGAAGGAGTGCATTGTTGTTGCTGCTGCTGCTGCTGTTGCTGTGAGTAGTGTTGTGTGGGTGTTGTTGGTGTTTTGCTCCGCTGCTGCAACAAGGCAACCAGCGTAGATGCCTGTGTATAATGAGGTGATGGAGGCTTTTGTTGTTGTTGTTGCTGCTGCTGCTGCTGTTGCTGTTGCTGTTGCAACTGCAGCTGCTGCTGCCGTTCGGGTGAAGCAGGCGGAGACATTTGTGCTGAGGTGACAACTTGCGTCTGATAAGATTGTGTAAGAGAGTTGTTGTTGTTGCTGTTTGTCGTTGGCAGCCAATTCGGTGGTTTCATGTCTTGATTCTGAACGGCAACCGAATGAGGCAAATCGTGCACATTTGGCATCACTTTTACTCGGTCAGAAGCAGCGAATGCATATTTGTAGCTCTCATTCCAATCTTCGAAATTATTTAAGTATTGCGAAGCGTTCGCATCACAGTAATATCTTGTTATTTGTTGCTGTTGAGATTGCTGCTCACTCACTTTGTGAGCCTCGCTTTCGCTCCAATCTCCATTCATTGTAACTGTTTGTTGTTGAGATTGCTGCTCACTAACTTTGTGAGCATCGCTTTCGCTCCACTCCGCATTTATTGTCACTGTTTGCTGAGATTGTTGCTCACTCACTTTGTGAGCGTCGCTTTCGCTCCATTCTCCGTTCATTGTCACTGTTTGAATTTCTTTCATAAAATTATTGTTACAGTTATTGTTATAGTTAGCGTAATCACTCGTAAACGCGTACAAATGAACGTCATTTTCGATGAAATCAATTTGTTTTATGTTCTTGTAAATCTCAGATGTGTTGTTTGTCGCATTATGTCCATTGTCGATCACAATTTGATCTTCTTGCTGTCGCTGCTGGTTTTCGCTTGATTTCAATGCATCGATGTGGCCATTCTGAGCGTTGTCCACTATCGCTGACGCTTCATTCACCAGAAACAGACTTTCAATATCTTGCCACATCTGAAAATTTTAAACGTTAGAAGTTTTCATTGAACAATAAAAGCGCAAAACTTAAAAAAACTGAAGCAAAGCAAACGAATTTGTATTTTCTTCATTCACAAAACTTTTTTTTGAACTTTTTCGATCGATTTTCAATCGAATGTACGATTGCTTTTTTCACAACGATTTACTCACTATCAAATCAATTTACGATAAAATCGATTTATTTACTCAAAAATTGATTCTCACTGAATCAAGCGAAAGAGCAAAACGGTATGCCCGTTTTAAAACTCGAAGAAGTTTATTTTAAAATTGAACCGATTCATGAAATCGCTGCAAAAGAAAACTTATTTTGAATGAGGCTACTTTTAAATATCTGAAAACTGTTTTTAGAAGCAGTGAAACGAAGAGAAAAAAAGAAGAGAAGTGAACGTAATAATTCTTAAAAGAGTCCGAATCGTACATACAAAAGAGCTCGAAATTAGATGCTTCGGTTGCTGGCTTCGCTTTTTTGCTATGTGTTCGACAGACAATGTGATCGAAATGCTCGTATAAGTTCGAAGCAAATTTAACAAGCGAATTTCGAAAAAGCGATTATTACACAAGCGAAAAATTTCGATCGATTTCAAAATGCTAGTGAAGCCATTTCTGGTTCGAGTGTATTTGCGAAATACACTCTCCGACCTATAAAATAAGTTTCATAACAAACTTATCTCCAAAACATTTTTTAACTTGACGTCAATCTCAGTTTAGTTTTATGCTTAAAATATGCATATTTTAGAATAATAATAAGTTTGAAAAATTCACCGATTTTGACTTTTTGTCTTGTACGAAATGTTTGCATCGTTTTGCATTTGACTAAAATAAAATAAAAAAAGTTAAAAAAATTCTACCAGCGCTATTTTAAGTTTTCGCTTCATAATGATTTAAAAATGATAAACTATCAGTTTTTCATTAGTTTTAGTTCGATTTTTTGCCATCCTACATAAGTCTTATTATTTTCTTTTTTTTTTGCACGCATTCCTTAAAAACGAATCGCGTTTCGAAATGATTGTGCATAATGAAAGGGTTTAAAAATATTTCTTGATTTAATTACGAAATTAAGCAATGTTTGTTGTATTTAGAAAGAAAGAAAAAGTGTTTTTCTCCTTAATTTTTTAATTTGACGCGACAGTAAATTGTGAATTGAAGAGAGAGAGAGAAGCGAAAACACGAAGAGAAAACGAGAAGCGAAGAAAGCTATGCTCAGTGTAATTAAAAAAGAAGAAAAAACGAGAAAAGGACCCGAAAGCGAAAACTTTGCTTGTCTTACTTAATCTGAATGTGAAATTAGTCTGCAAACGAAAAGATATATTGCCGCAACTGTTTTTATTTATTCGAGTTACTTTTTTAAACTTTGAGTTTTTTTGTCTCGGAAAAACTTACTTAAAAAGTAAAAAAACTTTTGCTCTCGTCCAAAAATTTGGTTTTTCGCAAAAGAAAATGATTAAAAACGACGAAAGCGAGCGAGTAATAAAAACGAAGCTATAAGTTCGACTAAATTTAAATTTTAACGCGAATCATGCACATTGTGATTTGCTTTTGTGAAAGAAAAAGTTTTTTTTTCACGTATGAAAACGGTAAATAAGCAAAAAAATTAGCACAAGCGTAGAACACACACACACACACACGTACAGGCAAAATAATTTAGAATTTTGAATGCTGTGTATAATATAAGACGTGAAGAGAAAAGAAAAGAAAAAAATGCTCTCAAAAATCTTCCGTCATTCGCAAGAAACTACATTTTAATTGTAACTGTTCAAACTGTGTAATCACCATCATTTTCGGCTCACAATGTTTACTGTTTTGCTTTTGTTTTTTTTTCGCTTTGTTTGCCGTAAATATAAATAAACAGTGAAAAAAACAAAATAAAATCAAACAGTTTGAGTAGAAAAAAAAAATTGTTAAGCGTAGAGAAGTGATTTGCGAAAAGTGTAGTGCACGGTGCCGCGTAACATTCTTTTCTATATGAACGTTTCTATTTTGTGTACTATGTTTTGTTTCTCATACAAATGCGAGTGTGTGTGTGTGTTTTGCATCGTTATTCGCAGTGAAGAATGAGTGAAAAAAACGAAAAATAAAAAATAAAAAGCGAGTAATAGAAGAGCAATGAATGAGCGAATGAATGAAAGCAATTTCATCTGTCAAATGGTCGCTTATTGTTTCAGACGAAAACATGCAATTATCGGGCTAATAAACAATTGCAACGACAGTGGAAAAAAAAGCTAATCGCTGGTCGCTAATAGAAATATCAGCGGAGAAAAAAAACGCTAAAGAGATGGAAGAGATTCGCGAGCTCTTTTCCTGAATCGCCGTAATCGCGAAATAACAATCGCAGCTCTTTAAAAAAGCCCACGCAAACTCATTTCTTTAATGAACCTATAAATTTGAATTTCATTTTATGTCCGAAAGAAAGGAATTTTGAAACAGAAAAAAGAAGAAAACGCAGAAAAACATTTTTCTCGGAAATGTGATCGACTTACGTACGTACATATTATGTGTCTATAATTTATACGAGATACTCTGGCGAAAAGGTGAAAAGTGAGCGCAGGAAAGATGATAAATGGACAAAAGCGCCAAAGAGGAAAAGAGAGAGTGGAGAAAAATCGGAGATAGATCAGCAGAAGAAGAGGAGAAGAAAAGCGTGTGTACAAAGCGAAACAATGGAGTGAGCTGCAATTTGAGCACAAAGAGAAGAAAAGAGAAGAAAGAAAGAAAGAAAGAAAAAAGTGTAGTGATAAGATTATTGTACGGCGAAATGCTACATCAAAGAAATCAAGCCTCTAATGGCTGCTTAACGCTGCGCTGCGAAATGAGTAAATGCGAGTTATAATTACGAATTTGGTTTAAAAGAAGAAAAAAGCAAATTTTGGCTGCGAAAGCCAGGCGAGAGAAGCAGAGAAAAGGAGAAAATGCGATACAATCATTGTTTTTGAACGAAACAAAAGCAAAGGTGTTGTTTTAAATGATCGAAGTGAGTCGTTGGAAGAAAAAAGAAGAAGAAAGTGCTGCATTTTATGAACATTAAAAACTTTTGCTTGCCGATAAAATACATACTCAAGCGAGTTAACATTACACAAACGCTTTGCTCGCGAAAGAAAGAAAAACTTTTCTAATTGTTATTGACTTCACTTTTTCTATGCACTAAAGCGCAAACAAGCGGCTGCATTCGCTGCCATAGCCATTAAACTGCCCTCTCATTCGCTCTTCTCATTAATTTTAGCAACATTAACGGACAGAGAAAATGCTATCGCAATCGAATAACGCCCGCAGCGAATTCGTTATGTCTGCCAATTTTTTCATCTCTCCTTTTTTTCCTCTTGATCCGTTTTTGGCTCTATGACCACACAACGAACAAACTCTCCGCCGCTTCACTCGCACATTGTTTTCGAGTGTATAATTTCGCGCACAAAAAGTTTACTCTTATTATTCTGTTTTTTCAATTAAATCTTAATAACTTTTCACTTGTAAGAGGCGAAAGTAAAGTAGAAATTCACTTTACCACGCTCGCTGAACCGATCGCTTTTAATTTTTATATGCGCTCACTTGCACCTGCTGCTCTCGCTTACACACAGCTCTCTATTCATGAAATTATGTTTTTAATTGTAATTTTATATTGCATAACACTTTAATCGAAGCTGAAAAAACACTTTTACACTAAAATGATCAGTTTTAAAAGTTGTTTTTTATTTGCTCTCGTGCAAAATCGAGAACAAAAGAGAAAAACTTTTCGCGGTTCAACTTTCTTTTCGTTTTAGATAAGAAGATCGATGTTTTTGTGCGCTCGCCTTTTGTGTGTGTGTATTACTTTCTTTTCTCGCTGTGTTCATTAAATGAAATGAAGAGGAAAGTTTTTTATTATTATTATCGATTGATCTGCTACATAAATTAAAACAAATATCGAGTATTATTTTAAAAAAGCAGAAGAAGAAAAACGCAAAGGCATCGCAAAGGCTTTTGTGATATCAACAGTCGAACACAAAATAGTAATTAACTTTCGCTCATTTTGCGCCGTTGCTGATCGCAATAAATCTCATTCTCGCTGCCTCCTCTCTTCTTTTCTTCATTTTTTCATTCATTCATTCGAAAACATAGATTCGAGCGAAACAAAAAATGAAACACTTTCATTTTCGCAAACTAATAATTTCTGGCTAATTTCATTTTAAATATCACACTTTAAAAGAAAAATGTTGCTCAGAAAAGCGGAGCAAATTAAAAACTCTATTCTCTTTGCATCCATCCATCGTTTCTATTCATTCGTCGAATTGAAAACAATATTTTCAAATAGCAATACCTCTAATCATTTCAAGCGTTCGCGTCGAAAGCAGATTGAGCGATTTTTTTTATTACTTTTCTAGAAGCGAAATAATTGAAAAAAATTGCGAACAGATCAAAGTGTTAAAGAGGTGGACTGAGCATTTTGAAAACATCGGCATATGGCTTCTCGGCAGCTTCCACTTTAACTCGCAATGGTTCCTTTCATGACTCGTTTTTTTTCTTTATAATTACAAGTTAACTAATACTCGTTTCATACACTATTATTGCCATTTCAACGCAATGAACGACGTGCGGAGAGCTTTAAGGCATAGGTCATTTCGATGCTTTTTACATGCAGGTAAAAAGCCGAAGTATCAAAATTGGGTCGTTAAATACTTTTCCCAAATACACTCACAAGCTTAAAACACTGTGCATACAAATAAATATATAACGAGTGTTCTTGAAAAGAAAAGAAAGAAATAAAATTGAATTGCATGAATATGAATAGAGTCGAAAAATGGAAGCGAATTGAAGTTAAGTTGTGATCGAATCGTGAGCTTTTTCAAACTAATATTTTTACTTAATTACAAACACAAAAAAGTAAAAATAATCGATATTCATTACGTGATCAAATTCCAAAAAAGCTCTTTAGGCATCGATGAATACGAAAAACGCAATTGCAAAAGATTGTTTTTATACCAGTCACACTTTTACGGGCAAAATCATTTACGGGACTTTCGAGGCAGGGAGAGAGAGAAAACATGGCTCGAGACATCGATTACTTTGTATAGCTTTATGCGGTCAATGATCAGCTTAGTGTTAGTTTTTAAGCGAACTAATTGATTCGCTTAATTATCTATCTTCATCTATCAGTTTTGCTTTTCAATTTTTTAAAATGATTTACTTAATGTATTGATTCTTTAGTTCAATGAATGCAAAAATAAACCAACTCTACCGTAATTATCGCCACACCGTGATCAATTTGCTATATACTCTCGAACATAGTAAGAGTTTTCTAATTCGGCTAATTTTCAATTACTCTTCGCTGAACACAAGAGAAGAAAGAAAATCAGAATTCAATTAGACCAACAAATCGCGGAAGCAGTGCGAGCAGAAATGTTTTGTGTTCGATTTGTTTACAACAAATCAAGAATGAAAAAAAGTGAAATCAAAGCAAATTGTGGCTTAATTAATTTTTTTCACTTAATTTTTAACCATTTTCAACCAATTTTACTTATTTGATTAGTTTGTGTACTTTTTACTCATTTTCCCATAAAAAATTTCTTTTTTTTCTTTAAAAAAAATTCACTCGAATCAGTAGAATATCGAAAATCGAAATTAGTTAAAAATTAGCAAAATTTTTATTATTTTAAATAATTTTAAGAAATAAAATTTGGCAATATTCGCGCATTTAGTTTCGCAATATGTGAGAATTTTTTTTTGTAAATTTTCTTTTAGAAAAAAATATTTTAAATATTTAGAAAAAAATGCATTACATAAATGATAAGTTCAGCGAACTATTTCGAGAAAAAAAAAAACAATAATTCGTTTGATTAATAGTCGGATTTTGAAAACGCAAAATCTAGTTTAAATTACTTTTTAAAAAATTTACTGAAAAATAATTGAACACCAGCGAGGAGAAAAAAAACTGCTTTTTTGCGACTAATCAACTCAAGTTTTAATAATAGCTACAACGGATTATGTATCGTTTTCAATTTATATTATTTAGTAAATAATTATTTAAATGTCACGTTAAATATTCAAAAATTTTCGTTCAATTATAAAACACGTTAGTACGTGTATTTTGTATTATCGCTTCAAAACAAGTCATAATCACATCGTGTAAAAACTCTTTTTTAAATAGTTTGCAGCGTTGAATTTTTCAAAAAAATTTTTTCCTATCTACTACCCCTAATTCGCTTATCTGCTTTTAACAATAAGATAAGCTTTCTTCTCTTGAGTTAAACGCAAATCGCACAATTGATTAAGCCACAAAAGTAGGCCTACTTTTCGCGTTTAATCTTTCTTCTTAAGCAAGAAAGTAAACAAAAAGCTGTATGTCAATAAAACAAATTTTTGAATACGGTGAAAATAGCAAAAGTGGTGGTCAATTTGAATAGTCATATATTCAAAAAAAAATTTGCTTTTTCGCTTTCGAAAGTAAACTTTACGAAAAAATTTTTTAAAAGCACACGCAGTGTTGATTTAAAAAAGTTTTTTTCTCGATGTTCACTCGAGTATTGCGAAAAACGAATTTTCTCTTATTTTCTCCCGACATCACTTGAAACCATATGAAAACAGCGGGATTTTTCTCCTACATTAAGAGGTTTGAGAATAAAGAGAATTCTTAAAAGACACGGCTTCCAACAGTAAATACACAGAGAGAAAAATGTGACGACGATGTGCAT
>NCKU01002689.1:2445-18008 GCA_003675995.1 Dinothrombium tinctorium | reverse complement strand
ATTTACACCTAAAAAGTGTCCTTTATTAGTTTAAACACTTTTACAATTAATATTAGTTAAAGGAATTAAGAGTGAAGTAAAACATTTTGTCTTAAACCAACTGAAAACAAGCGTTTCACTTGATTAGATTTTAATAATTTATTACATTGAAAAGCCGTATTATTTCTTCATGTTGTTAAATTTTCAGCTGAACAAACAAAAGGAAAAACAAATATTTTACATTGAACCTAAAAGAATTTTGAAACTGTTCTCAATTTGCCCAAATTTTCTACTTTCGAATTCAATCATAAATTTAAGGCATTGGAATAATTTTTCGACCTTTAAATTATTTCTATAATTTAATGCCTTACAGAGAAATTATTAATTATTATATTTAAAAATAAAATGGAATTTCTGAAATTATACTACATAGTTTTTTTTAAATATTGTGTGGGGGATAACAGCTGCGTAAATTTTTATATTTAATAAAAAATGGTAGACACAATAAATTTTATTCGCGTAAGTTATAAATTTAGTCGAAATTCTCAGACACTTTGTAAAAAAACTCATAATCAGCGTATTTTTTCTATTTATTAAAGCAACATTTTGTTAAAATAACTTTTTATTAGGATATCTAAACAGTACTAAATTAAAAATTGCGTGTTGTTGTGCAAGTTCGTTATTGTGTAAGTTGTATTTAATACCTGACCTACTCAACTAAATAATGAATATCTTGTGACTTCTCACAATGATTTTTGCAGTATATCAAGAAAAGTAATATACGCTTATCTTCGAGATTATTGCAACAATAACGAGGCTCACAATTATGATTTGATCTCTCGCTAGGAATGCAATTTCATAAAATTCCCATAAAAAGTAAATTGAAAAAAGCCAAAATTAACGAACAGTTTTTTTGTCAATGTCTACAATAAAATATTTACAATTGAATATAAAGCTGCAGAAAAGACATTTTAAACTTTCACTTTTAAAATAGAGAAAAGATCTAAGAGAAAATAATTGCGGATCTGAAATGCTTTAAAATTTTCACCACATTACAAAAAGACTTCTTACTTTGAAGGTTTTTAACGTGAAAACACTTCAATTATAAAATTCAAAAATTCAATACACATTAATAGTCGGTTTACATCCTTATTTTTTATTTAGGAGTAATATCAGACGACAAATCATTGCTAGGCAATTCATTGCATCTTTTCAACTTGTTCAAAATCGCTGTGATATCAACGAAAGAAACAAGCGCTTCTGTGAAGAAGAAAGCATCGAATTTGTTCACTGTATCTCCATCGCTTAAGTATGTTTCTTATGGTTTGGTTAATCTTTTAAAGCAGCTCAATTGGAACAAAGCGCGAATGGTTGTTTCGAATAATATTTTTATTGATTACGCGAATTTGTTCGAAACCATTGCAACGAAAGTCAATTTCAACGTAATTGAAGAATCGACGAAAACACAAACTCCTTTCGATGTGAATGGTGAAAAACATAGAAATTGGGTCGTTATTTCGGAACAAAAGCTAGAAGAGAATAGAGAATTCCGAGAATCGGTAATTTGTTCAATTTAAAAGTTTCTTCTTTCACTATGTGTCTTCACAGGAAAACAATGAGAACACAATACTTTTCATGAATTCAAATGATGCATTACAACTGATCGCCGGTTTTGAAAGCGCTCTGCCGATAGAAGCGAACAATAACATAAAATGGATCTTAGTTTTGACTGAAGACATAGCAAGTAATCTTAGAGATATTTACTCGACGAGTCGTACTTGTAACACGAAACCAATGATGCTATTTGTGCCTGAGTCAGAGAGTACTGAAGAATATCAACGATTCTTTACAAAAGAAATAACAATGAATGGCGTGAATTCAAAGCATCCGCTTATTGCCGAATTCACCAGTGCTTATTTCGATAAGCAGCTGGGTGAAATACCTTTTAACAGTGTTGCTTCAATGGTAAAAGCTGTGTGGACACTGGCTGAAAGTTTGAAAATCATTGAGAGAAAAGAATGTGCGTTTCTAACAAAAACCTACTGCCTCAAAAAAATGCGAACGCTATTGGTTTCTTCGATTATGGCTGAAATGAAAACTTTGAATACAGTGATAATGAAAAGCGGCATCAGTGCATTAGATAATTTCAGATTGGAGTTCGACAAGGAAAATGTTCTCAAAACGAATAAATATAAATTATTTGTAATAACCAGCGACTGTAAAATCATCGAAGCGGGTTACTATAATTTTGACCATGGTTTAGTGATGGACCGAACCATTTTAAAAACTTTTAAGCAAAATTATCAAGAATCGCGAACTTTTTACAAAACAAAAGATGCGAATGTGTCAAAAAATGTTGAATTGACAGATATGTACGAGAGTGATAACACGCAGCAAAGTATTGTGCCAAATTCTTCACTCGCTAACGACTCGTTATCGTTTAATTCTAGAAAGCAATTACAAAATATTGAGACGGTTAGAAGTGAGCAATTGTCACCAGTGCAGGATGTCGATCAATACATAGAGAAAATCAAAACAAAGTTAAACGAATCAAGAAAGCAAAGAAATCCAGCGAGCGGAGAAGTGATTAAACAAAAATACATTTCATTTACTTCTTGGTTAGGACGCTCGTGGGCATTGTCAATATTAACGGCATCAGTAGTCGGAAGTCTTTTAGCACTTTATGTGTTCACTTTTCTTTTAATGAAAGCGTGCGAAGGTTCGTTAAAGAAATCAAGCCAAGATTTATTAACCACTCATTTAATCGCAATAATAAGCGTGTTTTTCGGCGCTGCTCTGTAAGTTACAAACGTTTAATTTTTTAAATTTAAATTAGCCCTCAATCCATATAGACACGTATTTCATCCGACATCATTTATGTGCTTTGCACGGACAAGCGTGCACAATGTTTCGCTCGCACTATTGTTCGGCTCGTTGCTTCAAAAAGCGATGCACTTACAATCGCAAAAGTGGATCGGACTCGGAGGCAAAATCTCAAAGCTCAATCAATGTTTAACACTCTTTTTCATCGTTGGAATTCAGCTAGCGCTAGAATTTCAACGTTGGAGGTATTTTAAACTGTTTTTCTATTGTTAATTGATCAACGTTGCTTCCCATTGTTTCTCAGATACGAGTACCCCTCAATCCGTGAGGATACATCGCAAGCTTTGCCAAAACTATGCATGTTCAAAGGCAACGATTACATCATATCTCAAACATATTTAATAATCATTTTGTCATTACTGCTTTCAATCTCTTGGTCAGCGCGAGCTCAGCCGTTCACTTACAAAGACGGCAGATATTTATTCCTCACAGCTTTGGTGATAATACCCGTTTATGCCACAGCGACCGTACTGAAAGAAAAAGCATCTGAATTCGTCAGTTTAAATGGCACACAGCGAAACGAGCGCTTAGCAATGTTTAGGGATGTGATTACAAGTTTATCGATGATAACTGTTTCTATTGTTTCGCTTCTCGGCATATTTGGTCCATTACTGTACACGATTCACAAGTATGGTGTTCCTCCGCGAAAAAATGGCTCATACGCGGAATCTCTCTCGACCGCTTTCACACTGTTCAAAGCGCCTGCAATGGACAATCGAACTGTCGACAATCTATCCAGCAGCTACGGCTCAGCAAGCAACAGCTTGGCAAATGAGTCGAATCTCGGACGAAACAAAACTCCCAAAAAGGCTGAAAGTACATCGATTTTTGACTATGTAATAAATGGCGGACAAGTGACGAGTACGAGGATATCGCAGCGTAAATCAAGAGATCAAGATTATTTTCTCGCTTATCAGAACGGCCAGAAGCCGGATATTCACATGCATAGCCATTCTTCGGATTTGTATAGAAATCCGCTTTACGACGATAACGGTTTTCGCTCGGCTTACCCATGATTAAATAAGATTTCGCTTTAATTCATTGGCTAATTGTATGGTTCTATTTACTACTTTTTGAAAATGAACGCACACCAATAAAGCACGGACAATGATATTGTTTTGAGAAACAATCAAACAGTGATTAGCTTCATTTTGTTTGGATTTAAATTAGAGATTGAATTCAGGGAAACAATACAATAGTAAAGCAATGACGAGTGTGAAGAGTGATACTTAAGTTTGATTACACAAATTGTGTGTATGTGTGTGTGTAAACTCGAACGTACTGATTGATAACGAAATGTTTTTCGAATTCAATCTTCTCGATTATTAGTCGAGATAGAGCAGACGAAAGGAGAGTCTGTGTGTCTCAACACACGCACACACTTTCTGCATTGATTGAACTAATGCTGACAACAACTTGCGATGAAGCATTAGTTCCTTTCTCGTCGTCGAAATCATTTCAAATGACAAACTTGTAATGAGTACACACTGTAATCATATCCGTTTGATTTGAGTATTTGTCGAAGATAAGATTCGCGTTCGAAACACATTCAATCAAACTCAGCAAATTTTAATTAGTCGCATTCCTTTCGAATGAAAACGCACATCATCTCTTTTGAAAGCCCGAATTCGAATTAAGGTTACTTTATTCGATGTTTGAATTCCATCATTTCGCTTTGACTTGTCTTTCAGGTATTCGAATCATTTTTGCGTAATTTCTCTCATTAATCGCCTTCGCCAGAACGCGGCTTCAGGTGTGGCTTTAGGCTCCGCCTCGTTGATCTAAACTTTAGTTAGCGAAGTTAAAAACAATTTTGCGACTAACAAAAGACGAACTCAAAGAGAAAGTCGTAAATAGTTTTCATAATTTAAATTTGTGTTGCATTGATTAAGAGCTGAAAAGCGAAAGAAAAATGTAATCGCGTCGAGCGCTCGCCTTCACCTAATTTTACTTGAACACGAATGGTAATTGATTGATGAAAAGTGAATTCAAAACGGGGTATTCGCTGAATACCTTCTCATTCAATACCAGCTTCATTGCGTACACGTACTTCGCTTTGCATTCACTGAATAACAAACTGAGCAAAAGTGTGTACAGTTTGCGGCGAGCGCTCGACGACACTCTAAGGATTCTTTTGATGAGAACAGGTGCGATTCGCTCTCGTTTCCTCTTTCATTCAATCCTCGAATTGCAATTGAAAGCGATTCGCGACACATCCTTTTTAGTGTTTTCAATGAGTGAGTGTTTGTGGTGATCTCGTGTTCGATGGAAGCGAGCAAACCGAGAATGTATTGCTTGCGATCAGCGAAACGTGCAAACTTTTACTTCGCTTCGAAGCGAAGCAACTCGTAATACATTCGTGAAATTAGAACCGCTCGCAATGAAAATTGTGTTTGTCGATTCGCAGCTCAAATCGAACTTTTCGGCATCGAGTTTCGGCGTGAAATGCGGACGAATGATTTGCTTCAAATTA
The DNA here is from genome assembly GCA_003675995.1 of Dinothrombium tinctorium. Lineage (NCBI taxonomy): Eukaryota > Metazoa > Arthropoda > Arachnida > Trombidiformes > Trombidiidae > Dinothrombium > Dinothrombium tinctorium. The sequence continues at coordinate 12,673 of NCKU01002689.1, read as the reverse complement.
GCAAACATCGCACATTGTGTTGACTAGTGTTTGTCAGAGACATCGCCGTTCGCAATGTTTGTCCAAACAGCAGCGCACGCGAATGTTTCACATCAAACTTCGATTCTCGCTTTCGCTGTATAATTTGGTAATTTTAAACATTTTCGGTAATTTGTCTCACAATGCTATTGTTGAATGTTATCGAATGCAGTGTAAAAAGCACAACGAAAGACCTCCACTTTCGAATATAATTGATGATAATCCTGATAACATTCAATTGTTGGTCGGTGAAAAAGAGCCAATTGAGAGCGAATGCAGTGGCGAACAATAATGCCCCGTCTCTATTTAAGATCACAAGCTGCCGTTGATGCAGTCTCACTCATCGATTGATCGCGACATGTTCAACATTCAAACGGAAACCCTAATTAACATTGCAATTAAAGTTACCAACACTTGTTATCGGAAACAGTGAGTGTGTGCTTGTCGTTGCTACTGCAGCACCACTGTTATCGCTTGTTTGACAGTATTTGCCAAACTTTGTTCGCGAAGTGACCAAACTGCGATCGTGTTTCGGTTCATATCGCGCGATTTATCAGCTCAAATATAAGTGAGGCGTAGAAAGTGGACCCTTTTGAGCGATGGCTGACTTCGGCGACGATGGCAACGAGAGTGAAGTCAGTTTCGGTGGCATTTCTTGGGACGAAAACTTTTTGCAGTCACTGGAAAACGATCTGCTGTTCGACTGCTTTAACAGAAGTCCGATGAATGCGTGCAACGAGTGCTTTGCGCCAATGTCAAGTTCATCGCCTTCGGAATCTGATATTTCCTCGAAATGCGATTCCCCTCTATGTGCCTCCGACGAAGATTTGCATAATTTTGCACTAAAAAGCAGTGATCCACTCGCTTCCAGCTTCAACAATGATCTCGTCGTGCTCGGAGTTGACTTAAAAACTTTGTCTCAAAGTTTTTCAAAGGACGAATTCACCGGTGAAAGCGGTGTGACAAACACACTCACTGAATTGACTCCGCATCGCAACACCAGTGATTCGTTGAGTAGTAACTCTTCACTCAATTGGCCAACGCTTAACGCGAATGGATCGCAAAACTCTTCGGACACAAATGCAGAATTCTCGCCTCAACTCTGCCAAAGAATGTCGCAATATTTCACGAGTCCTATGCGACACCACGATTATCATGCGTTTCACCAGCCATCGTTGCATTCTCCGGCAGCAATGGAAGCCGAAGAGAGCAACACTCCTTTGCCTCCTGTGTCTACCATTCGTTCTTCGATGACAGCGAATATTGGTGTGTCTGCTGTAAGCGAATTTCACGAAGTGCCCAAAATAGCGCGGACGCGAACTGGTGTCAAACGCATACGCAAAAGTGTGGTTCAAAGCGAAGTCGTGAACAGTTCGCAAAGCGATCCTAATCAAGAAAAAATTTTTGAATGTACATACGAGGGCTGCTCGAAAGTTTACTCGAAAAGTTCTCATTTGAAAGCGCACCTGCGAAGACACACGGGAGAGAAGCCATTCGCATGCCAGTGGCCAGGTTGCGGATGGCGATTTTCGCGTAGCGATGAACTTTCTCGTCACAAACGGTCTCACTCTGGAGTGAAACCGTATCGCTGTCAGATTTGTGAGAAATGTTTCTCGAGATCTGATCACCTAGCAAAGCATTTGAAAGTTCATCGCAAGGATTTTCCTGATGGCGTTGTCAGGTTTCAAATGATGCCTCAAAGAAGAGGCAGATGTGGCCGTCGACCAAACAGCTACTCATTGATCAATGCGAACAAATCGAGCGCCGATTTGTCGCAGAACGCTTTGGTTGCTGAAACTAATATCATTGTGCCAACAGTTAAAGTTGTCAATTAATAAAGAAAACTTTTGACGACTTAAACTTTTAAAGCGCTTGCAATAAACACTTATTCATGTTTTAATCCGATCACGCTTCAGCTTAAATTTGTACATTTTCGCTCATCACAAACAAAGATTATAAATAATGCATAACATGCACAAACAAGTGTAAATAGCGTTTATATAAAGCATACAAAGAATATTTTTTGAATGTTGTTTGCGGTGCGCATATTTTAATCCGCTCGCGGTTCTCTTTTAATGAATTGTATTTTTGAAAATTGTGCGCCGATTTCTACTCATGTAAATATAATTTGTAAAGAAAACTCATTAAACGAATTCGAAACATTCGACATTTGAGTGTAATTGAATGTTGGTTATACAATATTCATAGATGAGAAAGCAAAACTAATGGCACTTCATCGAAAAATTATTCAGTTTGATGATAAAAGCAATCGCAGATCTCGTGCTTCACAGATTGCTATAAAACAAATGAATTTCAGTGTGATAAGTTTGCATTTACTCCAATAATAAAATTTTGATATTTTATTCAGAGAATTTATTCATTGTATTCAATCTTTTCACGAAATTATTTATCAAATTTTAAAATAAAAAAAAGCATTAAAAAGATGAAATTGATTTTACTTTGAAAATTAATGAACGATGAAATAGAAATTTTCTCTTAAATCAATCGAAGCTCAAATTAACAGTAAAACGCCTTTTTCAAAAATAAAGATACATTTTGAATGTAAAGCAATGAATTTTCCTGTCATAAAACGTTATTTTCAAAAGCTTGTTTCCTGTATTTAGCTCCAGAGAAATTGATTCACAAAATCACTAATCTCTGATCAAAATTGCATTCATCTCATTGTAACATTCAACTTTTGCATTTAAAGCGTTTAAAAGCCACTCGAAAAGTGAAGTGATTTTATTGCCAGAATGAATTATAATTTGCCGATTAATCGTGTGTAACGTAGTCAATTGCTATATTGAAAAAAAATTCGTGATTTAAAAAAGTTTTACCAAACGGTAAAAATCAATAACGAATTAGAGTTTTGCTAGAATCGATTTGTGTGAAAATAAAAAATTTGAAGTTGCTAAGCTAAAGTTTAATCTTAATCTTGGCTGCTAATTCAAATTCTAACATTCATTAAATTAATTTCGAAATCTTCAAACGTAAAGTAGTGAATTTACATAAAGAATTTATGTTCTTTGAAATTATTAGCAATTTTAGATGAAATCATTAGTTTAAGGAGTTAGAATCTCAAAAAGCACTTTATGAATGTTTTATAAATGAAAACTAAAAAAAGGGAGGCAAAAATATGATTTTAATAAATTTGCATTTTTTTTTGCAAAAAAATTCGAAAATCGCATACTCATGAGATAATGAAATGGGTTTTCCTTCTCTTTAAATTACAACTTCATTTTGCAAATCAAGCAAAAGTTCTAATGAATCTGCTCACTGTTAATTAACTTAAAAAATCAACAAACATAACAATGGCTAGAAAAGCGTCTTACAAAGAGAATCCTTGAAATAGATGCTCGAGATAGACGAAGTATTTGAAAAATTTTCGATAGTCTGTAAATCAGTTCAATTAATTAAATAACAGCATCAATTATTGGGAATTGTGACGCATACATCACATTACAATTTGCTAAATCACTTGAATGTGGTAAATCAATTTTTACATATTATCGAATCTCGTGATTTAAACGCTTTAAGCGAAAAATGATTATTCAACTTGTTAGCCTTGTTGACGAAAAATTCATTAAAAAAAACTTTTAAATCAAATAACCTCTAAAAATAGATTAGAGTAGAGCTTGATTTTTAAATATTTTACCTCGTCTGTGAGACTCGTGATTCGGAATTACATCCAACGATTTTTGCTGACCTAGCGACTGATTCATTTATCTAAATCGATGAATTTCATTTAAACATAAATGAAACATTTCTTTGCGTTTTTGAGCATTGAAATTACATTAAAATATGTAAAATCAGCGTTTAAACTTATTAAAACATTTGAAACTCTCGAATGAATTGACTTTTTATGAATGTCAATAGAAGTTCTAACGCAACAACGGCGCCATTTTCGACCAGCATTACCTCAAATCGTTTATTGCGGTTTCAATTTTTAAAATCATATTCACTTTTATATTCGAAAAACAATTCGTTTTGAAACGAATTTCAGCTAAGCTCAATTAGCCCGTTTGGCGAATCTGCAAATCGCATAAATTAAAGCGAAGGTAAAATTCTATTAAATGAAGATAATTTCAAGATAATGTCAATTTGAAATTTCCCTCTTTCAATTTTGCTGATCTTTAAAAGATTATAAAATTCGCTATTTCATTTGCAACACTTTGATTCACGCTTCTAAAATAAATAAAAAAAACGCAAAATATGTTTAATTAAAATTAACGCAATTTAAATATTTCACCAAATTGAGAGATTGTGTGAATTCGCTTATTTCCTAATCAAATGGAATAATAAATTCCGCGAACAAAAGTTTTTTAACGAAACCGAGACGTCTGCTGCTTCATTTCGAAGTCATGAGTTGTAAGATTTGTTTTTTCAATCCGATTTGAATCGAGAATATGAAAAGCATAAATCGCTTTTCCTCGAAACGAACGGCAAATATCGAAAAGGAAAACAAAATGTGTTGGCGAAAACACATTTTGTTTTCGATTGCGATGAATGAATAAACGATTACGATAATTAGCTTTTAACTTGAAAAAACTTTACTTCACTGTTGTTTTAAGTGTTGAAAAGTTTCGATTACATGAAATAGATTGTTGACTTATTAAGCTTTAGGTTACGCTTGTGAAATATGGACGGTAGAGATAAAAGAAATAAGCTTTACGAGCTAAATCGAGTCGTCGTTTTCAAATGAATGACTTCACTAGCGCTTAAAGGGTTCGAGTAAAGTGTAATGTTCATATGTTTTTCCGAAAATTTACGATTGTCATCAAGCGTTTTCACGTGTCTGCGCTGCTGGAGAATTTTCAAGCAACGCTTAGTACTCCATCGTTTCGCATGTCAACGTCAATGAAGCAGAATTTTCTCGTTGTTATTTGGTCAAAATTATTCCCTAAAAAGTAACCACCTGCTGAGCTTCTTTTTCATTTACTCTTGTGTGAAGTAAAACAAGTAATTTTTGTTAGTCAACGCTGAAAAATCAATTCAACGCAAAATAAATTCATAAAAACAGATTTGTGCTTTGAAGTTTTGATTAAGTAATAAGCAGTTGACTTTGGTTTGTTCTTATTTGAAATAGGAACGCAATTTTTGAAAAGTTGTTTTTAATTAAAAGAATTATCAGAAGATAGAAATTAGGGCGAAAAGAACGACCATAGACGCTTGTACATGTTTACGTTACTTTAAAAAAGCGAAAAAAGTCACAAATTTAAAAGCCGAGGAAGTTTCCTGAATTACCTCGAAAATATCGCCCTCAGCAAATTGCTTTTGATGTACCGAATCTGAACAATTTTGAAATCACGCAATTTTTTCCTTAAGATTCGGTATCAAGTCTAAACATAGGTAGACATAATATAGACATGAAGTAACGGTTTTTGCTGCAAATTTCAGAAAAAATAAAAAATTCCCGTATGAATTTAGTACTGCGATCGTTTTTGTTTGTGCAACAACCAATATGATCTCGATTCAGTTTGACAACTTGACGCGAATTCATCAAAGCGTAGGGGGAATATTTTTATTTGTGTTATTTTTAAAGAGTAATTAAAAATATTAAAAAAGAAAACTTCGCTCGAATTTTGACACTTCGCTGTCTGAATTAACACGACTTACGAACTAAACAATGCAGCCGTAATAGAAGACGGTCCCTCACCCGTATCCGCACAATAAAAGCGTGCGAAATGCGATACGCACACTTGGTTTTGGGACCGGCGGGAAGCGGCAAATCATCGTACTGTTCGGCGCTCGCGAAGCACTGCGAGGCGACGCGAAGAAAGCTCGATGTGGTCAACTTGGATCCGGCTGCCGAAACGTTCGACTACGAGCCAGTAGTCGACATTCGCGATTTGATCAGTTTGTCAGACGTGATGGAAGACGAAGAGCTTAGGTTTGGTCCGAACGGCGGTCTCATGTTTTGTATGCAATACCTGTCCAACAATTTAGAATGGCTCAGCGAACAACTCGGCGAAGTGGACGAAGACTACGTACTGTTCGATTTTCCGGGACAAATCGAGATTTATACGGACTCGAATTTTGTTTCTAAATTCATCAATCATTTGCAAACGCTTAATTTTCGCGTTTGCGGTGTTTTTCTTATCGATTCTCAATTCATTACTGACGTCGCCAAATTCATTTCGGGAGTGTTTGTCGCACTTTCTACGATGATTCATTTTGAAATACCATTCATTAACATTCTTTCGAAAACCGACTTATTAAATCCGATCGACAGGCGAAAAATCGGCAAATTTCTCGAACCGATGGCCGACATTCTCGAAGAAGATTCGCTTTTAAATACTAAATGGGGTGAAAAGTATAAAAAGTTAACAAAAACAATTGCTTCGCTTGTCGAAGAATATTCCTTAGTTAAATTCACAGCGCTAAACATTCTTAATGAGAACAGTCTAAACGATGTGCTTTTATTGGTGGACAGTGCGATTCAATACGGTGAAGAAAGCGAAGTGAGAACTGTTGACGATTTTAATCAAGAACGAAATGGTGTTTGTGAATAATACAGAGTTTATCTTATAAAACCGAACGAATTTGTTAAATAATAAAAAGTTTTTACAACTATTTAAGAGAACAATTTCTAATAATAGTTAGTGTAGAAAACAATTCCGTTTTTACTTTCTTGTCATTTGGTAGTTTGAATACAGTCGTTGGCAAAAATACGTGCACAAGTGACTTTACGGGACAGCTGTTGCCATCTGTTGCCGCTCAATTGCAATGCAAAACTAAAACACTAACAAACGTTTTTAATTCAGCTTACGGAACCCCTGCTGCCATCTATATATGCTTTAAATATCAACATTTATCGAAAATTATAATTAGAGCATATTATAGATGGCAGCAGGGGTTCCGTAAGCTGAATTAAACACGTTTGTTAGTGTTTTAGTTTTGCATTGCAATTGAGAGGAAACAGATGGCAACAGCTGTCTCGTAAAGTCATTTGTGCACGTATTTTTGCCAACGACTGCATTCAAACTACCAAATGCCTTCCAAATGACAAGAAAATAAAAAAAGGAAATGTTTTCTAAAGAAAGAAGTTCGCGCTAAAAGTGCAGTTTATGTGCTCAAACGAAAAAATTATTTTGAACATTTTCACTAAATCAGGGGCGAGAAGTTCAAAAATGAAATTTTTTCGGCAACTTACCGTTCAAAAGTTAGGTTAGATTAGGTTACGATTTTGGTATTTTTGCACGGGTTTAGCACTTTCACACAGGTTTAACCGATATTTAGACACGCTTACTATTGTTGGCACGTACAAAAGTACCAAACCGGCGTAGAAGTACCAAAATCCTAACCTAACCTAACTTTTGAACGCCCTTGATTTAGTAAAGAAAATGTTCAAAATAATTTTTTCGATTGAGCACATAAATCGCACTTTTACCGTAAATTTTTGTAAAAAACCTTCGATTAAATCATTGCTGCGAGTATTGACATCGTAAAAACTGTTTTTACGTTGAATTAGGCGTGTCGCTGTTGCATAGAATCGACATCCTTTTGTTTGAAAAGATGGAAACAAACATTCAGCCAAAATGAATTTTAGTGAATTTCCGATTCCCACTTCTGAACTAAATAAATTGTATTCTTATCCGTGGTTTGAACCTCATATGAGTAAACATAAAGCTTCCAGGTTTCTGGTCAGCACCTGGACAAATGGAGCTTTTCTTGTTCGTTTCTCACGAGACAAAAACCGTTTTGTTTTAAGTGTTCTCATTTTGGAAGAAACATACGCCAAAGTCAAACATTATGTGATCCAAAATACTTCGGGACTACGAAGCGGAAGCCGTTTTTATTACCTTACGAATGATAGTTGGTTTCCATCCATCAAGTACCTCGTCAAGCGTCATATCGCAGAAGTGAAAGCTCCACTTACTGTACGCTTGAAAGTGGTCTGGAAAACCTACTTCATTCGTTTTTCACAATGTGTCATATTGTGTTTTTAAATGTTAGTAAAAATAGTCATTCATGAGCCATAATGAAATTTAAAAACTCAAAACACTTCGACTTCTTTGCTAATGTCTTATTTTTTGTTTCGATGCCTTCATGTAATAGAAACAAGTGAATAAATCACTGTTTCAAAATCTATTTCAGGGCAAAGTTTATTTATTAGAAAGAATAGAAGAGTTTAATTTTTATCTAAATAATCCTAAATTTCCATAAGTCTAATTGGCAGCTTAGAGTAGTTAGATGATCTCGGTTTATGCAATTGTAATAATTTATTTAACAGTAAGTCTTAACATCATCGTTTCATTTATCGTTCATAATTAACTGTCTTATTCATCACTTAACTATTACACTCGCCAAAAAAGGAATATTTCAGCACAATTTTATAAAAACTGAATTCATTTTGAATATTTATATCACACGAGGCCTTTATATGTTACAGTAATTCGTAGTCCAATGCTATACTCCGCCTAATCTTGTACAGACACATGACTTCTAATGCGAATTCAATGCTAAATTTTTCGATTTCGGCTCTCGATTCAAGTTACAATCTAATGATAAGAATTCGAAAGATTTTAGTTTATCTTCCAAATGCTTGTTAAGCGCTCAATTAGAATTCGAGTCAACTTTGATGATAAAATGTTCATTTTTAAGATTTGCATATGATTGTAGTTTTTGAGATTAAATTTAGCAAAAAAAGCCGAATGAAACCATGTATTTTAATTATGTAAATTACTGTCTACAAAAGATAATTAAATCAAAATCGCATACATCCTCATTTGTACTTATTTAGAAATGAACACTACATTTAATCGCCAAAATCCTTTTTAATCTCGAAATCGCTTTCAAGGAAAGCATTTTGAAAAAATCCATCGAGAAAAACGCAGTGTGAAGGAAATCGAAGTCATAATATTTAATTATTTCTATTGCATCATTTCTGCCTTCTCAGCGAGCGCTGAAAAAGCGTCGTTTCGAAATTACAATAAATGTGGATTGAGAATGAACACTGACTTCACACTTTGCTATTCGCAATTTTTTCTTCCAATAATTACCTATTTACCGCTTCACAAGTTTCTTTTTACGCTATATTTTTCTCTTAAGATTCTTCAAGTTGATTTCTAATTCTCAAAAAGCGATGACAACAATCGCATCTTAATTTTACGAATGGCTAAATAATAAAGCGTAACAAGAAAGAAAATAAAAGTGCGCCGAAAGTAAAGCTTGAACTCGCATTGATTGAGTTCGTAAAAGCGTCGTTATGCCGAAAAAACTGAAGAGGTCCCACTCGAAGAACTCATTCAAAGAAAACGGATGCTTCTATTTATTAGTCAGAGTGTGTCTTTGTTTCCTGCATTTGATCCGACGAACGAGACCGACAGCATCGCATATTCGTACGATAAGTTTTATGTGACACTATTAGTAGATTAACGATAAAAATTTAATTTCTTCTTATTCCTTTTATCGAATTAGATAATAAGTTATTCTACAGTGAACCCAACTTTTTTCTGCTTTAAACTTTTATCACCATCTGATTGCATACAATTAACAGAAATTAAGCAATACAATGAAAACTATTGTAATTAAAATGCAAATTTTCTGTAAGAATTTACAAAGTTTGCGATTTTTTTTTCAAAAAATAGAATTTTATGCAATATAACCACATCAGAATATAAGCTGAAGTCATTTTCTATAATTATTTTAATTTATGAGTTTAATTTTAAAAAATAAAACATAGAAATGGTTCTCAGCGATATATTTTCTCAAATTTGTTATTTTTCAGGTTTACAACATTTGTATTCAAATTTTATTTATACTGAAAAGCTGTAGCAATTAAAAAATTTATTTACTCCAACAATGAATCAAAAAACAAAAAACAAAAAAAAACGAGAAAATTAGTATTTTGACCAAAAATAATTTTCTCCAAGGAACCGTTTTATTTGAGCATTCGCATCACTTAAAATATGTAAATAAAAAGTCAGCAAGTATAATATCACCAGAATGAGCTTTGATGCGTTAAGTTTATAAATTTTAATGATGATTTTGAAAGTAATCATAAAAAAATTGACAAATAACTGTCCCATAAGCAAGAAAAGCCATTTAATCAAGTCACTTGCCTGCGATAGCTCTTTGAGCTTCAGGTTTATCTTTTCGACCGAAAGTAAAAATGTGAATACGATATTGATTACCGTATATCCTCAGATTATATGCCATGGCACTATAGTGTGAGGTTCTGCCACCCGTCGCTATACCTCGAGGTTTA
>NCKU01002688.1:0-18012 GCA_003675995.1 Dinothrombium tinctorium | reverse complement strand
TATATCAATGTAAAAAAGTTACTGAAAATGATAAAAATTGAAGCTTTCACGTCACTTTTTAAACAATATCGGCTTTTTAAATATCAATTAAACCAGAAAGAAGTGAAACTTTTTCTGACAATCGTAATTACCGCTTTAGAGTGTGCTTTTAAAAATTACAAATAATCACTTCATGCAAAATGGAACATGTCATTATCGACGAATTAATTGCTAAATAAAGTGGTCGAAACTATTTTGAATTAACTGAAGGTGGAAAAAACTTTAAGGCTCTGTTAAGGAAATGACTTAAATTATCAAGGGTTGATAAAATGTCAATGTTACTGAAAATATAATTTTCTAAATCGTACGATATTACAAATTCCTGACTAAATCTAAAAAATAATCACTCTATTCACAAGAGTTATTTTCAAGCATTTTAAAGCAAATGACATATGTTTTTGCTTAAAAATCTGTTTATAATCACTATTTTTTGATGCTTTGAACATACCTCAAATTTCCTTTGTTTGTTGCGTACTTTATATGATTACACAATGCGTCAAACATTTCTTTAGCTGTAGTAACGTTTCTTGCATCGAAAACCTGCAAAAAGAAACGCGTGAAATGTTTTTTGCTCTAAAGTGAGTTTGAGTTCTAAAATGATCTTGAAAAATATTTGTCGATGCCGAAAGCAACTCTTTTCTTTTTCAAGAAAGTGATTGTAATTTTATTGCTGATTGATGCGAAAGGAAGAAGAAGAAGAAGAAGTCTATTTTGTTAAGTCAAGTGATTGTGTTTGAATGACATGTAGTAATCAGATTTTATTCAACGAGTGTTTCATGTTTAAACATTGTTAGCACTCTATATTTTTGCGTAGACAGCTTTTCGCCACCATCTCAAAACTCTCCGCTATACGCCGTGACAACAAATGTGAAATGATTGCTTAGGAACTGCACTTTGCAACTGTAATATGCACCATTGTTTGCGACCGAATGTTTCGCTTTGTTTAATTTGTCAAAACTAATTGAAGCTTACATTTATGCCACAAGTTCGTCTATAGTGTACTGCGCGCTTTTAACATTCAAACATTTTTGATTCTCTAATTGAAGATTTTAACGAATACAATGCAGAGCAGCTTTTAGTTGAATACTTTCGATGTTAAAATGTTTTACAATTACATTACACACCAAAAGTGTTTGAGCTTAAAAATGCAAATACCTGTAATTTCGACCATTGAATTCTTCCGATACATCGAGGCGCATTGCGCCAGGCGAGTTTTGCTCCGTAAATCAGCTCAGTTTCTTTCAATGTGTACGTATTCTTCTGCTGCACTTCCTGCACGACTTCATCCCATCTCTGCTGATGTGCGGGCGAATTCAGCCGTTTGATAGAGCTAAAGTACTGATCGAGAAAGTTTTTTGCTTGTCGCAATATTTCTTGAGGAGGCCGATTTTCTTGCTTCGGAACAGCAAATGAATGCATCAACGAGCCGCTGCAAATTGTTTGTGTGCACATCATCGGCTATTTACACATATTTAAGTCAAATTAGTTAACGAGATATCAACCATTAAATATAGATGCAAATTTTCAAAGTGATTCGAGTGTAAAGAATTTTTTGCCATTTTTATTTGAGAAGCTTTTTAAATAATGTAGAGAATGTGTTTGCAAAGTAAGAGATTTTTAATTGATTTCGTAAAAGGAATAAAAGGATCAAGTTTAATCATTCTTTCGAACAAATATTAATTACGTCTATATTTAGACGAGGTTCTGCTTTTATCGCAGCTTTGATGCTGCACATTTTGTCTGCAAAGTATTTTGAAATTGCTTCTTATGAGGATTATCATTATTTTTCAAATTTGAAATATTTCAACTAAAAAGCTAGAAAAAATTATGAATACCTGAATAAATGAATTCTCGAAAAATAGATTTTGGTAAAGGAAGGATTAAATTTATAAAATATTCATTTTCAAATGGCATCAATTTTGAACTTAAAAATTTCAAGAGGCTAAGTTTTGTCGATTGTTTCTAGTGGAAAAACAATCCGAAAAAAGCATCTCAAATTGTTTTGGTAAAATAAGTAAGAGTTATAGCTCAGATCTTCCTCTATCTCACTCCCGGTTCCATCAATGCTGAAACCTTTTCTCTTGAGGGTTAATTTTAGAGACCATTTTGGACAATAGATCGATACTCTCAGAGGCGGAATAAAGTACTTTTGATCGAAAAATTGCTTCAAACACTTTTTCGCAAGGTTTACTAAAATTTTAGAATTTTAAATTTTTAAATTTAAAAGAACTTGAAAATCCTGTTAAATTAATAAATACACAGTAAGTATACTCTTATATCTCAAATAATAAAAAGTTGAGGCTCATTCAAAGTTTCCACAGCCGTTAACTCTATAATCGAGTTTTAATTTTTAATAGACGCATGTTAGTTTGATAATAAATCAATTTTTTGAATAATTTCGATCAAGTTTATTCTCTTTTTAATGACAAAACTTATGAGTCTTTTCTTAAATTTATCGAAATTGAATATAAAATATGAAATCGAAAAATAATGAAAAAAATCAAACTTTTTCTAAAGTATGAACTCTTAAAAATCTCACTTTTTAAACAATCTTCATGTATGTGTGTTGCTTAAATATAATATCACTTCTCTGCATTTGAATAATACATATATAGCTTCAAACTCATTAATTCTATCGTCGAAAAATTCAAAACATGAATTTAACATTTTTTAGTGAGACAAGCAGTTAATTTGATTCGATGCGTTATATTTTTAAATGCCGATTTAAACAACTTTATCTTATTCGCTGTGTATCTGTCTAATGAAAACGAAATGTTACGAAAAATGTTTTTTCGTAGTCAACATACTAGAAAAAGCACTGCAACGATGATATTATCAAATACTTTAAAATTTTCATTTAAGTGCAAAAAATATAAAATGAACTAAATGAAATTTAAAACTTCTAAAATGCAAGAAACTTGAAATTCTTGAAATTTCTAAAACTTCTCCAAAAATGTAGTTTTCATAAATGAAACTTACTTCTAGCGGATTATTATGTGCGTAATCTCCGCTTGTTTGACCCGTCATCACATTCCGAATCTTAATTATTGGATTGGGAGATCTTCGAGTAGGAGTTGATGGAATCATTTTTCTTGTGCAATTATGGGAACATTCATTTACTCGTTCATTGCTGCAAAGAAAAAAGAAAGCTTAATTTGTTACACAACAAACGCAGGAGAGCAAAAGATTAACAGCTAGTGTATTAGAAATAATTAAATTGATTAAAATTTGGAAATTGAAAAATACTTTCAGCAACAAAAAAGAAACCGTTCCCATCGGCAAGCCATGAATTTGCGTTCTTTAACACAAATTACTTGTAAGGGAAATGCTTGGTAATTGGCAGTGCAAAGTGCACTCGAATTGACTATTTTACTCTTTCTTTGCTCACTCAGTATCTATCTCTCTTTTCTTCTTCGTTCTTCCTTTTTTATTTCACCATTTTCTTATCTCTCTATGTGTTGAGTCCAAACAAGCGATTAGCGAATACTTCATTTAACAATACTCTCAACTGTTCAAAACAAGTTCTTTTGCAATTTATTAAAAGCTCATTTTTGTTTACCAAAACTCTATCTACCACAGGCCGTGTGGTGTATAGATTGAGAAAGACACAATGTTGTTTCGCTGAATGTGAAAGCATCCATAACTTTAGCATAATCTCAAAGTTACGAAACACAAACAAATGATTTCAAATTAAATCGATGCCTCGACGAACATTCAAATTTAAAGTTAACAAATAATGAATATTTTGAATTGGAAATACATGAATGTTGCATAAGGCAGTCAATCTCCGATGTGCACTATAATCCGATTCTAACATAAACCTCTGTTTAAAATAACATTCTCGACCATACTTAGCGCAAATTCGGTTCGCTTTTGATTTACGAATGCCGAGTAAAATTGGAGAAACTTTCTTTGCATGATTTCTAAATATTCAATTTGCATTTAACGCATCTCTTGTGAATTCGCTTCTCTTTAACAACAGTGCATTAAAATACAGATAGCAAATTCAAATATGTTTAAAAGTTGTTTCCATGCTTACCACTCAAATCTAAAAAAAATCACAATTAATTTTGATTTTTTAAATGAATTCAATTTTGAATTTGAAGTTTAAAATATGATCAACTTTTTATGATTAAATTTGAAAGTTTGCTTCTTAGATTTTCAAGAAAAATTTCTTTTGATTGTAGAATTAAAGATTCGAAAAGACGAAAGACAAAAGCCAACTTTTTTGAAAAATATTTCATACGAAATAAAGCCTGCTTTTTGTATTAATTATAGATTTTAAGACAGCTAATCAAATTGACAGCAAATATTAAACTGTTCACTCATATACAAATCGAACATTAGCGTTGTTGTGACATCGACAAACAACGCTTTGTGATTTAAAAAAATTTTGTTAAAAGCAACTTGCTGATAAAATATTGTAAACGATGAAAAAAATGAAATAAAAAGTCAGGATGAATTTTGTGATTACAATTCAGCTTTCATTAAAACATCATCCTTTAGATTAACCAAGCTCTATAATTCAGGAATAAAAAGTGTTATCGATATTTTATGTAAAGCGAAACCTTTTTGAAAAACAGACAAAAAGTGATTAAGCTTTTCACCCAATTGATCACATCAATGAAACGATGTTTTTCAATTCTGTTATTTTAATTTAAAAGTGGAATAATGACAAAAATATTTGCGGTCCAGTTCATTCGACTTATAATCTAGTGTAAATGTTTAAAACTAATTTTTTAAATGAGTCGAGAAAAATGTAATCGCAGCTAACCCTTTAAACAAAAGAGTGTAATGCACAGAGACAACTGTAGCGAAAAGAGCGTAATTAAAAGCGTAATGAGTTTGTAAAGAAAAATGCTTCTCTACGTATTCAGAAATACACTTTTTACACGGTTTTTAAAAATGCAGAATGAAAACGCATCCGAAACTTAAATCTATAGACGACTAAAAGTAATATGATAAGATGCTAAGATGCTGATAATACACAACGGAAATGTATTTTCGATAGAAGAAAAATGAGCACGAGTTGGCTTTTTCTTCCCAAAAATGGCTCTATTGACGAATGAAAGAACTGAAAGTGGTACCTTTGTAATCATTGCTACTGAAGCAAATCATTCTTATTGATATTTATTTACTCAACTGAAATCGCTACTTTGTTAACCAGAATCTTGTCGCTTCCTGCTTCAAGTTTGCTTACAAAGCTAAAAGAATGTTTTGATTTAATTGAGTCTGAGGACAAAAGCGCTCGGTAATCGCTAACAATCAATACAAATTCCGGAGGGAACATTTAGAAGCCAGAGATATTTTTCTCGAGCTTCGTTCTTTTCACAAAAATATATGCGAATCCTATCACACAGTTGTTTTCTCGAGTTTTTATTTTTTGCATTCAATCGATTCGACAGAAAAATGCCTCAATCACACTTTTTAACAAATCAAGCTATTTAACAAAACAATTGTCTATGGAATAAAACTCTTGACAACAAGAAATGAGTTCAATAGTACCCACTAAACGCCAACAATTCACATCAAATTATTATAAGCGTTGTCCAATTGGTTGCTAGCTAACTTCGCCTATTTTTGTTTGCTTTCCTTTTTTGATTACCGCTGAGATTATAAAAATATCAAAATAATATTAATACGAATGGTTTTAAAGCTAAGTTTGTTATTCCATGAAAAATGTGGCGTTTGAAGCACTTAGAACCGATTTGTAACATGATCAAAGTGAGCATGAAAATTCGATTACTTTGCACGGAAACAAACTTGGGAAGTACAAGAAAAATGATATATGCGCATAAATGTATATTGATGCAATTTTTGCTTTTACCAATATCTTAGGATACGATTAATACACGGAGAAACGATCTTGTTTTCGACGAAAATTTGAAAACGAGGTCTCAGGCGTAAGCATAATAAGTAATATTGTGATGCGAAATCTTAAATATTATTAACCGAACATTTCTTTATTTATATTTCTTGTCTGTTGTAGAGAGATAAAGCGAATACATGATTGACGTCGTTAACAAACAGTTTCGCACGCAATGAGCAAAGATGTACCAATCGCCAAATTCATTCTCTCAATTAACGCGAAATGCGGGCAATTTTAATGTTGTTTGACGAAAAAAGCCTATACTCGAAGCGAACCAAGCCTCGCGATAAGATTCGCGCTGCTCTCATTTTCAAGGAAGCGCTTATGAAAGCGTAAATGAACAGCGAGCAACTTCTTATATACACTCTTCTGTTCACAAGCTTATACACACTACTTTCACTGGCATTATGGTTGACATTCGAAATACACGCGCTCCTGTTTCGCAGTATCGCACAATATTTAATTGCACATTGATTTAATATAATAATAGCACATAATTTTTTAAGAGAGCCAGTTTTGCATTTGATCACACTGCTTACTTTTGTTTAAAACTGCTATCTCAACGTTTGATTCTCAATACAAAGTTATTCAAAAGGAAAGTTAATTTACTGTGTTTTCAAATGGGGTTACATTAACGAAATGCAAAGGAAATAAGCTATTGATTGAAAATCAATTCAATCGCGCGTTTTTCTTGAAAACTCTAAAATGTTTTCTCAGCAGAAAGCAAAATTCAATTGATGCTATCAATCAGTGTGACCACTTTGGGAATAGAATACTTTGCCAACAAAATTTTTTGCTCACATTCGGCTTTTGCTAGCTCAATCCTTCACTGAATAAATTATTTCTCTTGTTCACCAAAAGATAAAAAGAAATTGAAAGTCGAGCTTAAAAATTCTGATTCTCACAGATTAAACAAAAACGATTTTTTCCGTGAATTTTGTTCCGCATTCATTTTAATTTTACAAGGAAAATTTATTTCAAAATTCTCAAATCTACGGAATAAATATTTCTAAATATGAAGTTTTTTAAATAAAAATTGTACAATGATGGACAAAACAAGTTTCATATACATAAAGCATACTTCACTGTGATATGAAGCTTTTAATGTCCACAGCACTACCCTCTGTTCACTTGAAAATAAAATATTTGCTTTGTCTTTACCTATTTACATTGATTGCAATAGTGAACCTAACCTAAAGAATAGTCAATTTTTGCTTGAAGTCGAAAATTTTGGAATTTGTTTATTCCAAAATGAAATGCTTTTTCCATTCCAAAATCATTTTCAATTCCAAAAGAATTTTTACATTGTATATTGCATGTGGGACTTACTCACTCTCACTTTTACATCCTCCGATAAAAGAATATTCACAAAAGCAACTGCAGAATTTTTTTTTACTCAATTGAATCGGATATTTGAAAATTTTTCGAAAAATTAATGCAAGAGAATAAAATATAAAGCTAACGAAAAAGTTCTTTTATGTGAATCATTTTTTTCGAGTGAAAAAGGTTCAAAATTTTTGAAATTTTTTTTGTTCCGTCAAAAGTCGAGCCTGTCTTCAAGAAAATCCCTTAAAAATATCTAAAATTTCTCTATGCCACAGATGCTAGCCATTAAAACTCTATTAATAAGCAGTAAATGTTTCGTTTTTATTTTATTTCTTAATTCTGCAATCAAAAAATTAGCATAGCTTACACATTTCAACATTTCAGATTTGGTTGCTTGTTTCTATTATTCAAAGCCTTCAAGTTTTCCTTATTTTTAAAATTTTCTTGCAAAGATTTTAAAATAAGTCGGTCTAAAAATATAAATATTGCTATAGGTAGTAAAGCTCGAATATTCCTTCCGCATTAAAATTGCTTCAACTATAATTTTACGTAGATTCATGAAGTTAAAAATTTCTTTCACATGAAAAACTTTTCCATAAAGCAAGTATAATTAATTATGAAACAATGACTTTAGTTATGTCAAATTTGTAAAAAGGAAGCAAGAGTAAAAGAAGTAGTAAAAAATTCGAAAAATTTATCAAAACAACGACTTCCTTTAATATTATCAAATGTTGAACTCTAATGAATAAGGCATAGTGCACAATGTATGAAAAGATTAAAATCAAGTCTTGTTTCTTATAAAAAGCGATCAACAACCTGTGAATTCACATATGAAATAATTTCAAGAATTTTAAAATTGATTGCTTGAATGCAATTTTCACAAAAAATCTTTTAGAAATTGCTTATAAGTTTCCTAATTTCATTCGCAAATCAAGCAGGAAAGTCTCTACTTTCATTTGCAAATCAACTAAAATTAGATTACTAAATAATTGTAATTTTTTACTTGACAGTTATGTTTTTGAAGAACTACTCATAGCTCTCTTTCACTTGTCTGAACTTTTTCGTTTATCTGTCTACATACTCTCTAATGAAAACAAATTTTTAACTGCTTCTGGAACTCTTCATTTTTTATAAAGGAGCTTTATACTTATCGAAATGATCTGTTGAAATTGCGACTTAGCAAAACAACAACATTACACTCTAATGCTAACGAAAACTACAAATTTAATTTTGAAAAAATGGATCGTTGAATATAAATGACAAAAAACGAGCTCTATTCTCCTGCTTAGCATCAAAATTTGTTAAAGATATTGTAGATTTAAACTTTTTTTAAATTAGTTAAAAATACTTACATAATCTTTTAGAATTTTGGAAATTTGTTCTAAAGATACGAATCACCAATTAGAAAAAAATTACAATTGATTTAAAGTTGATTTTCGATAATTCGCTCAAATATTTTTTCAGTTTCGTTGATTCAAGTGTTCTTTTATTTTTATAGCATTATCGTTATATACTTGCGATAGAAACAAAAAAAGACAATTAAATGTTAGGATTTCATAAGAACATTTCAAGCGTTTTAACATGTATGAAAAAGGAATGCGAAATCAAGGGAATTTTATCACTGAATTTTTATTCGCTAGAAAATTTTAAAGATTTTCGAGTCGCGTTAAAATTTATTGATATTTGCTTGAAATGCTGAGCCGCACAAATTCATTTTTCTGTTTATCAGTCGAAAGCAAAAACAAAATTGATAGCATAATTGTTGTTTCCCTTTTTCGATAATGCAGATTATATATAAATCAATTTCTGGTTTAAATCTGATCATAAAGCAAAGTGAATCCAAATTGTGATAAATCATCTTTGAACAATCATAAGCAGCATTAAATCGGTTTTATCCAGCGCTACAAAATACATCGCTATCTAAATAAAATTTGACATTTTGATTAAGTGCAAAACAGCTTTTAAAATATTAAGTGTGAAAGCATCTAAACATTGACATAGAATAATAAACTCAAGCTAGTTTCATTCAATTTTTTTAAACAATTTTGTTCATCATTAACTCGAAGAGTTTCTGCAATATCGTCTATAGACTTTTTTATTCTCTACGGCTAGTGTAATGTCATTAAGAGGTTGCATAAAATAAATTGCGTTCTGCTAAAGCTGTACGTTCGCAGTAATTGTTTAATGCGATGAAAATTTGCAAATTAAAAAATGTTAGCGTTGTGTGAAGCTGTTTTTCAAGTGTTTTCTTTAAAGATGTTTGTAAAAATTTTTCTTTAAAAAATGTGCACAAAACAACAGAAAAAATAAGCTTGTCAAAGCGAATCGATCATGATTTGAATTCGAGATTTATTTTTATTGTATCCTTAAATGAACTCTTTCCTGTAATAATCATTTAGCCGGCTGAACATTTGAAGCAATCACTGTAATAATAATAAAAAGCATTTTCGCTATGTTTTTAAGCATCTGATACATATTAGAAATATGAGCGAAAATAATTCTCTCCTACGATATTAGCATCCATTTTCTATATAAAACATATCATTTTTCTAATATCGTGCGCAGTTGACGATTATCAAATTAAAGCAATGTAATAAAAAAAAAACGAAGTAAAGATGAAACAAAACTCTTAGCCATTTTTAATTAAACAAGTAATTTGAATTCATTTTCAAGACATAAGGAATTAAAATTTTCGTTTAAAACGAATGCTTCATTAGCATATGGATTACTTTCAAATGAACTTATTAGCGGCATTCAAATTGCGGATAAAAGTCACTTGATTTTATTTGTAATTCAACTTTGATTGAAAGTGCTGTGAAAGTTTAATTCAAGACATGTGCTCTCAACTATTTCAGAAATGTTATTGCACGAAGTAAGCGTATTATTGAAGCACGTAAAACGAATGCTGCCCGTCGAGATCTAACCTCAAATGCAGTTAATTAAATTTTCTTGTACGATGTGACAATAAAGTGTCTTTATGAGCCATTCATTTAATAACTAATACAATTTCGGAAAGAATAACGTTCTTCCTTCATTTTTTTTTGAAATTAAGAATAAATGTTATATCTATACTTAAAGTTCATATTAATCGAAAAAACAATTCATTTTAAGGACAAGTTGAACACTCTAATGTTTACGATTAAAAATAATCGCTTAAAGCGGTAAAAATTGATGCAGATTGTTGAATAGAAATGTAATAATTTCCGAAAATGTTTTATTGAAACACAAACATGAGAGAATCTCAGTATTAGAAAAGTAAGATGCGATGTTTCCTGTGAAAAATTTTTTCTTTTTAAATTGCTAACAGATTTAAGAAATATAAGACAAAATGAAATGCTTTCTTATCAGCGATCGTTTCTTTTCATTGCCATTTTGAAATAATTTTCACTTTAAAAATTATCGCTTTCTATAGCCAAAATCAAAAGAATAAAATTGTTTCCATTTACAAAGATGAAAAACAAAATCAAGTTTCTGGTTTTAGTTAATTGTTAAAGAGAAGTTTAAATTAAAATTTACTTCAGAATTTTGAGTCGGCTTAACATTTTTTTTAGAATGATTAATTATGAAAATTTTACGCAAATGATGATAAAAACAAAATCCAAAGAGCATATTCTAAAAATTTAGTGGACAAAAAAATCAGAAAAATAATACCTGTGCAAACTCAACTTGCACAAAAATTAACTTAAAAAATTTTTTAAGTTAAAGAGTTGTAATAAAAATTTTTATAGCTTAAAAAGAAAGATAAATTTGTCTTGTTTGAACGCATTTTTTCAAAAGTTTCAAAGTAGGGGCAATTTCTGAATAACCCCAAATTTTATTTACCCTTATTTAAAAAATTTTGTCCACTCTCTTTGAAATTTTTTTGCTTATATTCAAATAGATTTTAAAAAATTATTTCAAATCTTTTCTTTTGAATTTATGTGCATTTAAGCTTTCTTTAAACTAAACACAAAAAGAATTGACTATTCAATCATCGAGGATACAAGCAAAGTTTTCATTTTTTATTTGAAATTAAAAATTTATTGTTTCTGAACTCAATGGTTTTTTAACATTAGTTTTTCCCTAACAAGGAATCTATTTTTTTGTGCCCGTTCCCGATTTCAATGAAACTTGGTAGGTAGATAAGACTTCATTGGTGTATTAAGAATTACCCCCATAATAGGTGCGAATTTTGCGCGTGAAGCAAGTTATACGCGTGCAAACTTTAACATTAAATCTATGGCGAAATTTTTTGTTTTTTTTTCGAATGCTGGCCTAAACCTCAACCGATTTTCACCGGGTTTGTTTTAAATGAAAGTACTATTAAACTTCTATCTTATGAAAGATGTCTATGTTAAAGATTGCACGCGAATAACTTGCTTCACGCGCAAAATTCGCACCTATGATTGGGGTAATTCTTAATACACTAATGAAGTTCTATCTGTATATCAAGTTTCATTGAAATCGGGAACGGGCACAAAAAATAGATTCCTTGTAAGATGGACAAAATTTTTTGAGAACATCTCACATTTTTATCAAAAATTTTTGTGTCAAAAATACTTTTTTGGCGAAAAGATAAAAAATGAGAGTGAAAGTGGAAGCTAAGTTTGCGACCGAGCTCATCTTGACATGATTACCACTTCACGCGCGAGGCCGCAATAATACTTTGTGCAAGTTCAATTTGGACATGTTTTATATCTGTAGTTGGGTGAATAAAATTTAGGTTTTTTAAATAAATTCTATTTTTTCTATTTTTAGAAATTTAAATTTTCTATGTAAATAAAAAGAATTTATTTGAAAAAAATAAAAACAGCTTTTTGAAAAGGTTTTGTCAATCAAATTGAGTTTTATACTACAGCTTTTTTCATTGAGCTTAGAGAATATTTTATTAAAATTCTATTTAAATTATTTTAAAAAAGTAGAATTTGTTCAGAATTCTTATAGACGAAATGGTTTCTATGAGAAACCATTATTACCGCTGTTTATTCGCCTGTTCTAATTAAAAGTAAAATTATTTCCCACTTATTTTTTAAAGTTGCACTTTTGCAATGTTTTTTGAAGATATAAAAAAGCTTTTATTTTAAAAACAATTATTAAGAATAAATTAAAGTTTCAAATTCAACAAATTACTCTTGAAGATAATATTATTAATTCATTTCGGCAGATAAATTCGTTAAAAATCAAGATATCTTTTACGACCTACATAGGAGAATAATCAATATTAAAAATGAATAAATTTCTTATTATTATGTAGGCATTAACAATTTTTCAATTTTCTTTTGCAACTTCATTTCAATAAATGAATGATTTATTTCAAAAGGGCGTATCGTGGTAAACAATACAACGTTAGATAAGCCCTTTTGAAATAAGTAAATTCAATTTTTAAAATAAAAACTTTTTATTATTTAACATGAAAACTATGATTAAATTATAACGGTTTGTTTTTATAATTTTATTTTTAATTAGAATAGGCGAAACAAAGGAGAACCGATGAATTTAGATAGAATTGTTGTGATATATTGTGACGCAGATGGGTGCAGGTCGTTGCTACTTTTTGGGATAATAACACTTTGCAAGTAATACATCTTCATGCATATAAATTTGCTGTCTAATGAGCAAAAATACATTGAAAAAATTGAATACATTGAAAATGAATGACAGAGATAGAAAATTAATATGCACTAGGCTCTTCTAAATGCGACAATCTGCAAAAGACTCTTTTCAAATGCTTCTAATCTCTAGACTAACAATGCGCACATATTAATAACATTATAAATACTGATATGGGGAAAGTTCTCGTTTCGACACTTCTAGCTTGCAAAAACCTTTAAATTGATTCATTTACAAGCTTTCCGAAGTTATCATGTCGATTTTCATGAAACATACATCTTCATGCAAATTAATTTGCTCTTATATAAAAAAGCACTTACCTTAAAAAACTTTTCAATGACAGAAAGCTCAAAAGCAAATTAATATGAATGAAACTGTATATCGTTTTGAAGCGTTAATTGAGCTGATTATGAATATGTAAAAATTTTGTTGATTTAAAAATTTAACTCAAGCCAGAAATCGCGACAAATCAAGGGCAAACTTTTCAAATATGCTTATAAATGCTTTTGCAGCAAGTTTGAGTATGAAAGGTAGCGTGACGCAGTTAAAAGCGCTTTAGCAACGAGCCGTTTTATCGCATTTGATTATATTAATTTTCTTCAATTTCTGCTTAAAACAATTTTTTTGTAATTAATTATTTGAATTTTAAATAATTAAAATAAAATTGCGACAAAATAGCACCAATGGTCTTGAACATGGCTTTCATTTACTAACTTCATCACTTTTCCTTAACATTTTGACTCGTTTCAAAGGAAGTTTACAGCCAGATTTCTCACAACTTCGGACTCGAGTTAAAAACTATTTTACATGTTATAGTCAGCTCAATTATCACTTTATAATGATGCTTTTCGTGAAATATATAAAGTTGGTTACAGTTGAAAAAGTTAGTGAAGTTAGTGAAGTTTTGAGACTACTGAAAACTAGCTTTGGCTAAACGTAAAAATCGAATTAAAAAATTGAATATGAATTTAAATTAAGGTCTAACCAACGAAAGTTTAGCGATGAAAAATTTTTTGCTGATTTTGTGTTAATTCTGCGTATTAACTTTCTTCATTTTTTAGTAAAAAGTTGAAAAATTTTTTGGCTATCTTTTCAAGAATAATTAAGCTTTGAATGGTTGATTGATTGATTGCTATAACTTTAATTTTTGAGTGAATGAATAAATGTTTGTATTGTCATTCGCTTAAAATTAACAAAAACGGTAAATGTACTTGCTGATTCTTGTTGATTTTTTATAGGCTTATTTGATGTTCAGTCTTAAATATTTATTTAAACAAACAAATTAATTTATTTGGAATAAGTAATGATTCGAAATTTAAATTCATTTAATTTTTCCATGAATTTAATTCAAGAAACGGATATTTTATAAAAATTAGTACGAAAAATCAGTGTAAAAAAGTTTAAAAATTATTTAGAATATATTATATATGGTGTACGTTATAAGAATAAACGAATTAAAATTAAATTTTAGAGAATTTATGCAATATCCGATATTTTTTAACTAAAGATAGGAAAAATAGGATTGGATGGCACAAATCCTTACTTTCAGAAAATCATATAAAAACTTTTTCTTAATTTTATTATTTTTGGATTTGCAAGCTTTTTGCAAGAAAAACATGATAAACACGTATTACTCCCACCTAAAAAGTTAACATAGCACTGTAATACCATTTACGCATTTGTAAAGTTTTTTGTGTCGGAAGTAATGTAATGGCTTATATCTCACTAAAAAAAAACGGAAAATCAAATCCTCATTGAAATATGAAAAGAAAACAAGTAAAAAATAGCTTAAATTTTTGATTTCCTACCTTTTTATTTAAAATTTAATTACATTACTTATTTTATTGAGTGCTCTAAAACAATTTCAAAAGAAACAAATTCGAAAATCTGACAAACAGAGAAATAGGCGGACTCGGAAGTGAGGTTCACAGATTAATGGAATTTCTTGGATTTTAATGTTTTTCAATATCAGAAAACATTTGAAAGCAAGTCAATCGCTCAAAAAACATTTTTATCGTTTTAAAATTAGTGATCTCAATTTTCAACAGAAATTTTCGAATAATGCATGTCTACATTTTTAATTGAATGCTATATACTCATAGTATATTCTCATTGCGGATGCCGTTATATTTAATGATTATAAGCTGAGAATCACCTTCAACCGATAATCATTTTTTAAATGCCAGCATTGTTTTCCGTATGAATTAATGAATTCGTTTACTTTTATATTGCATTCCATTTATTGTTAATGTTTTGATCTATTCTAAAAAGTTCTGAATCTTTTCGTATAAAATGCTTTCATCTAGTGAAATTATTACTCTATTTCGCTCTCTTTTGAGTGATGTAGAACAAAAATATTAAATTTATTAATTAAATTAAGAAAGCTCTTTAAAAAAAGTTAAAAACTGAAATTCTTTAATACTCTGCTTCTTTAATTTTTGATTACAAAGTAATCTTTGCAAACAATGGAATTTCGCAAAAAGCAAGTAATACGAAATGCAAAAGCTTTTGACAATTCAATAATTTTGCACATGACTGGCAAAATGTTTATTTAATCATTTTGTTTATTCAGCATCGATGCTTTCGAATGGAAAAGCTACCCGCGAGATTTCGATTGCTTTATCCTAAGCGATCAAAAGCATACTTTTAGCGTTTTGCATTCATTATTTTATAATTGAAGCTGAAATGGTTGAAAAAATAAAAATAAAAATAAATTATTTTTATTTTGGCTCTCGTGAATAATAAAGTCTGAAAAAGTAGTGAAAAGATTTTAGAATGTAATAAATGAAAGCTGTTGCAAGCAATAAAATTTCACTTTCGCTCAGAATCCAATAGAAGTAAAAAATGCTTTTTACGCCTCCGAAATCAATGCTATCGAAATACAAAAGATATTATAAACGTAATATAAGATTTATAAGCAATCAAAATGCGGAACTTCAAATAATGGATTTTCTATCACAATGTTTTTTGCTTAATGTTCTTATCAACACTTATATCCAAAAAAATTATTTTTATTTACATTTTTTTGTATTATCGTTTTCGATAACATTTTTTAGCTCATAATGATAATTTTAATTGAAAAGGAGTTGTAATTGTTTATTAAGACCAAAATTTTTCAATGGTTTCGCACTCTTTCAAAAAATCGAAGTTCAACTTTTAAGTTATCGATGAAGCTAAAATGCAAATCAATGAAAAGGTTATTTTCTTTGTTTCCGAGCACTTCAATTTACTAAAAAACGCTTTCCATTTCACTTTATTTTTTTCTAAGATTTAATCTGAAATATTTATATAATTTAACTTTAAATTACTTTTTAAGCTCTATTTGCTAAAAATTTGGAGAAATCATATTGAAAATAGGCTTCATTTTCAAAGTTGTAGCACAATAAATATGTGGGACAATGAAAAATACAAATAAAACGGCTATTTTCGCTTCCTCTTTTGTCTTAAAGTATATAGTTAGCAATTTAAAACAACTCTAGTTTATGAAAAAGTGTATTTGATATTTTCTGGGAAATCGTATAACAAACTTTATCGCAATGTTAACTGCTGACATGAGTGAGCTTCTCTGCCCATTTACAAATTTGCTCTACTCGCGATTGAAAGCATTTTACCGGCAAATTAAATAATATGTGTCGATTTCAAAAAGGCAAAGAGCAAAAAGTAACTTGCAAATGATATTATAATAATCTCTTTGTATATTTCATATTAAAGAACAATTAAATAAATTTATTATAAAAGGGTTTATCTAACAAGACACATGCGAGATACACCCTTTTATAATAAATTTATTCAATTGTTGTAAATAATTTTATCTTATAATAACATTTTTAAGGAACTTTATTTAATCAAATGTGAACTTGAAAAATGGTTTTGTGGTCAAACAAAAATAATTCAGATGAACTTTAGCCCAAATATTAATACGATAATAGTAATTAAAGCTATAAAACACACTATTAAGCTTATCTTTTCGCGAATATGCTTTATTTCACTAGTTAAGTGCGAGAGCATACTTATCTTATGCCAATAACTCTTAATCATAATTTTTATTATAACGCGTGGTTAACAACATGGCTGCAAGAGTTATTATATAGTTACAAAACTAAACCATTGCTCTTAAGATTTTGTAGTTCGTGTTTTGGCGCTTTTCGTTTTTGAAAAATAGGTACTTAAAATGTCATATTGTTTGTCATCATGTAAGGAGTTATTTGTAAAACTGTAATATCAATATCATACTAAACAAAAACAAAAACGTTTTAAAAGTCACACTTATTAACACAGCAGTAACTAAAGAATGCATAAATCATAAAGAATGCATAAATCGAATGGATAACTCTTTTTTAAAAAAGTTATATTTTCACAGCCTTTTTATTTAAACTTTTTAAGCGTTCAGTTTATGTGAATATTGATTGCCACTTCTTTGTCAATGACTTACACTGCCGGTCAAAAAAACGAGCCACCTTCAATTTCGGCGAACGCATGAGAAAAGCATTGGTATTTCGGCTTGCTTTATCTCCAGCTTAACAAAACAGATTTCTGTGAGTGAGGTGATCAGTTTATTTGGCACTTTTCAATTACAAAAGTTTTGACCATTTCCTTAATAACAATAGATTAAAACAGAAAAGTTTTACAAAACGGAATTTTATTGCAATTCTATTGCAATAAACTAATAAACCGATAAAATTGCAATTCAATGCAATTCTGATAAAATTGTACTTATTGAAATTTTGTCACATGTAAAAATTTTAAGTGACTAATGTTCAACTACTAGTTGCCAAGTTATGTTAGATTTCAATTTAAAGACAAGCTGTAATTACAATACTCTTGAAAATTTGCTGTTTATAAAAATTACAGTTTTTTATCTCTGGAGAAATTTGTATCACTTTATATATAGTCCTTATTAAATATATAAGCAAAGTGATCACCTGACTCACAGAGATCCTCCGAAATTGAAGGTATTTGGTTTTTTTTTTACAGGCAGTATAAGCTAGTTGCTAATTTTATCCACTATTTTCTTACAAATTTATTCGTTTTGCCCATTATATTTTTTACTTGCATCTCTCGTAAAGCAAAAAGCTTGCTTATGTTTTGTCCTAATAGACAAAAAGCGGAAATATTCTATAGCTATTAACTATCACATTTCGCGTTATTAACTATCACACTGCCAGTGCGTAATAGAACAAACCACTCTT
>NCKU01002687.1:0-18015 GCA_003675995.1 Dinothrombium tinctorium | reverse complement strand
ATTCTTTAAGCTTACTATCTTGTTAATTGTTTTTGCATCTAAATGAGAATGAATGCTCAATAATCATCTGAATTAACTTCATTTGCGTCTGTCACGCACTTAGTAAGTAAAATTCTGTAATTAAATCGCAAGACCTGTGATTAAAATAAAAGCTTTGAAAATAAACTATATAGTCGATTTATATTATCATGATTGAAAGTGAAAATAAGAGAAAAATGGAAACTTCAAATGTTCTGATGGAAAATTTTTGAAATAAAAGCGCTCCTTTGAAAAGTCATTTAAGTGAAAGGGTTCCCTACAATTTTTAAACAATTATTAAAATGATCCATTGGTTCAAAACAAACTTTGATAATTTACGTAATATAACATCTTAATTAGTTTTTTGAATTATTACCTATACAACTTTAATTTAGATTTTACTTTACTTAATTACTGCTTTTAATTAAATAATTAAGAAAATTATAATTATTATTAAAAGATTTGACAAATTAGTTTTAAAAAATGATCTCTGAACTCTGAAAGCATGATCTTATTTCAAAAGTTTTGGGGCCATTGCTTACAATAAATGCTAAAATTACAATTATGCGAAAAAACTTTGTACGGAGCTTTCAATTTTCTTTTTCTTTTTTCTACTATACGTATTCTATGCATTTTTAAAACAATCGTTTATTTTCAATTTCAAGTGATAAAAGCCAGAATGAACGTTTTCCATTTCGAAGTAAATGCAAAATCTCGCTTCTTTGTTGCTAAGAGCTAAAAAATTCAATTTTCTTATGCATTCAATTCTTTTTGCAAAATACATTTTCAACGCGCAAAACGCACAAAATTTCAATTTTAAGGATTTAAAGATTACTTAGAACTCTTAAGATAACATTACTACTTTGTCACAGTAATGAGTTTTGTGACCTAAATTTGAATGCGTTCACTTGGTGCTTAATCACTGTCTCACGATTAAAACTGCAAAAATTCAATTTTTATCTAAAAAGAAATTATTCTTCTGCCTTCAAAGCACAGCGGAATATGTTATTTACTAGCTAAAATATGAAGCGTGCCATTGTTGCGATCAAACGTTGCACGCTTATTTTAAATGAAGTTGTTATTCTCAAAAATATAAATACAATGTATATTTTTGTATGTTTGTATTATTGTATGCAATGTTGAATAAAAATGATTTTGTTTATTTATTTTGAGAACAATTTTAAATTTTAGTTAGGCGATTTTTGTCGAAACGAATGCTGAACATGTAAAAATTTGCAAATACGTGCAAACAATTCTGATTTGTTTAAATTATTCTTCATTTTCTAATTGAAATTGAAAAAATAGATAAAACTAAAAATGAGTTTTCTATACATCTTCAAAATTGAGTATTTCGACTGAGTGAAAATAAAGCTTTTACTATTGTGAAATGGATGAAAAAATGTGTATAGCAATTCTGATGGTTACATATACACTAAAAAGCAAAGAAATGTTAAAATTTAAGCTGTTGGTTTTGCATAAATTCTACTACAAATATTTAAGTTTAAATAAGATTTGTAAATATTATGAAAATATAATGATCTTTGATCAATACAATTTATTTGCAAAAAGTCTCAAAATCAATTTTTGCTTTTTAATTCCGAATATTTGACATTGAAATAAAATATGCAAGAAAATACGAGCTCATCGTGGCTTAGCAGTAATTGCCGCCAGAGGAATTAATTAAAATGTCTGTGCGACTCATTTTAATATTGAATTTTTAAAAATTAAGAATATTTGCGCTTTGAGAAATGGTATGCTGCAATATTTCTGAAATATTAAAAATGAAAATCTTCACTATAAAAATGCATTTTTATAAGCGAACAACTTTTCTTCTTGCTTGTTAACGTCCAAAAAAATGTATTTCAAAACCTTGTTTATTATTCGAATTTTGCACGAAATACTTCAGATTCGTTATTTTTGAAATGCTCGCTGTCTTAAACAATCGTAAATTTAAAATCCTTCACTCAATTTTAATTCTGTTTCGTCCTAAAAGCTTCATTTATTCACTATGTGATTTTTTGCTCTATTTTATGCATGAAAATTATGATTAGTTCGCTCAATGCACCTAAAATGTAATTTCCCTTTGATATTTTTTATTAGTTTTGCTTTTTAAAAGTTTAATTCACTATCATTCAATTCTAGATTAAAACTTATAGTAGATAAGATGATGATTCCAAATAATTGTTATTAAAATTTCAAAGTTTTGGATGTTTATAATTTACCGATTAAATCTTAATAATTATTTATAGTCTTTGTAATAGTATTAGTATGCAATCTATGTACGTACAATCTTGAAAAATGAAAATTACTTGCTGTAATCAATCTCTTTTCAACATGATACATTTATTATTGAAAAAAGAAGTTGACTCTAACAAATAGAGAAAATTTTTTGGAGTTCATTTAGAATGGATTCTGGTTTATAGCAAAAGATAAATTCAGATAAAGATCAGCGATCGTATTGCGCTGAAAAGTGAATATATAAAACAAAATGAGTACGGTGATCGAAATGAGCCATAAACTTTTTTCTAGAGAACAATCGAAGTGTACGATTGGATTTGCAGCAATGGGCTCTTGCACTTCTGACTCTCGTTTTTTCGTAAAGCATTTCCAAACAAAGCTTCCATTAAACGCTCATTTCTCTTTGTCTTTTATAAACAAGAAAAAAGCTTTGCGAAAAGAAAAGCTTCTGCTTATTGACTTTAAATTTGACGGCATTCCTGCGCTGAGCTTTGATTAACTTATTACATACAATCTTTATCGTTAAATACAATTTTATTTGTCGAAATAAGAAGAAAAGAGTTAAACAACGGTTTTTATGTTTGATATTGTGATGTTTGAGCGAAAAAAGAATCGATATAAAGACTTGCGAGTTTGCTTTATAATAAAGCGCTGGTGTTTGTTGGTAGCAAGCGCTGCTTTTTTGTTAGACAAACTTATGGCTGAAGCGGCGACGAGCACGAATTTGTTATGCATAGTTAGAGAGAATAACGAATTTAACGACTTACCCTTTACGGCAGAGAGTTGATTGCCAACCATCTGTTTGGCAATAAATGCGGCCATTTTTCTCTTTTTCTTCTCTTATTCTTCTTAAAGATTCGATTAAATGAACAAAGTTTTAAATGTTGTCGCTAGTAGTTGTGTTTTTTATAACAATAGCTTCGTTTTGCGTTACGGATTCTCACGAGTAAAGTCAGTCTTTTTCAGACGACATAATGTCCTTTAGTGCGAGTTTCTGCAACGAACAAATTAATTTTTGCGATTAATAAAACGCGAATTCATTTTGTTTGCTGTTATACTTTAATTCAAAATTAAAATACGCTAAAAGAGAAGCTGCTTCTTGAGAAGACTTACGAATGATAATTTCTGATTGTGAGCATTTCATAAGAAAAAATATTTTACGTTTTATGCGAATATCGAGCTATTGAAACAGAAAAAAGTTTTACAATCGCCCCACAAGCCATGAAATCAGAAATGGCTTTTATTGCGAACAACAAAAACAACATAACAAAGCAATTATTTGTTCCTGTCTTTTATAAACGGCAATAATCCGTGAGATGAATGCAGACAAATATAAAAGCAAATATTGCATTGCGGAGAGCGAAACTTCCTGATTTTAGAGCACCATACAGACTTACAAACACACGCGGCGGGAAGAAGCGAATACATGAACAAATGAAGGAAGAAGAAGCAGCAGCAGCATCTCAAAGAAGGTGATTGCAAAAAAGAACAAATTTTGCTTCGGTCAGAAGTTTGAGAGCAAAGTTTTAGAAAACGATCGGAAAAAAAGTAACGTAAGCGAGAAGTGAAATTGAACACAACTCTAATCTTTGACCTTTCGAATTGTATTTTGAAAAGAAAGCAAAACATGTAAAATTTATGAAGTCGCGGTGGAAATCGGTTCTATGAAAATGGTCAAAGAAAAAAAAAATTGACGCATAATTTCAACGAAAATCGTTTCGAGACAAATTGCATCAATTAAACAAAATTTGTATCGTCAATTACATGCCATTAAAGACAATGACTGTTCTCTCGACATTAAATACACACATGCGGCATAAATGGTATAGCTTTTCCGCTTTTACTTTTCCTCGAAAGCACATATTACATTCCCAAAGTAGCAGCTCTTTGAATGGTCATTTTTATTATTTGCGAGTAAATAAACATCGATCGCCGAAGTTCGTGTGACTGCATCAATCAAAATATCGTCCACACACACAGTCACTACGGTTGGTGTCTTGAAAAAACGCTTCTTTCACCTTTTTTCGACTTCTACTTCTTCTCAACAACATAATACAAGAAAAAATGAATGCATTCACTCGAAACGAAATATAGAATTCAGGAGAGGAAGAAAGAAAGAAAGAAAAGAACTTTTCGCACACACTTCAACCTTAAATTTACCACAATTTACGCTTGCACCCATTTTTTGCACTCAGTATTGGCCAGCTTTTTCCATTTATTTTCGTCGCTTTCCTTCAAATCTTCACTGCTTAAAAGCGCATTTGTATTTCCCACTTCAACCGTTGAAAATGTCGAATCGAACTCTATGTGTACATCGCTCTGATGTTACGAGTCTCACTGTGCCTATGACTACGACAAACAATCAAATTCGATCGAAAGAAATTATGTGTAATAAAAGATTTTACGATCAATTGCTATGATCATTATGTAGATTTGAAATGTAAAAATGTTCACAATTTAATTTTTATATAGCTTGCGAGATTGCTTCATTGCTTTATGAAAAATTTTCAATCATTTCAAATCATATCCTCGAAGTAAAGAGGTAAAAGCATTATTTTTAGTGAAAAACTGAAAAGATAAAACTCGCTGATTATTTGAACATTTCGAACTGAGATTAAAAAAATATTTTGACAATTCGCAGCCTTAGCGAAAACTCGAAGAAAAATAAGTTTTCGAGAGTGGAAATAAGCCGAAATTTTTTACTTTGTTCACATAAAGACCAGCTTATCGAGAAAATGCCGTGAAAAAAAAGAGACAAGTTCAGTTCGCTTACTTAGAGCACAAATTTTTTCTAAATTAATTTTTATGCACAGGTATTAACCCATTAAAAAATAATCTTAAGAGAATACGATAATAGTAGATCGAATTGTTATTTTTGGCTACGCTTTTGACATCAGCGACTTTCCATCTTATTTGTGAAAATAAATAGAGCGTTGAAAATGATAGCGAAATGTGCTCCATTAACTGCTAAAATCATGGATAGAAAGCAAAAAATGAAAAAGAAATATAAATCTGTAATAGCGAAAAACGAGGAGAAAAGTCGATCTTTTCTCATTATTCTTGAGATTAGTTTTTTCTTCTTTCCTGTGAATAACTTTGCGATTACTTTATCGTTTGAACAGTTCACTTCTTTATTCGAACACAGAAGTGAAAATTGCATATTTTAACTTTAAACCAAGCTATAAATAAAAAGCCAAAGAAGACAACGATATTCGGAACAAAAAATCTTGAATTCTTGCTATATGTAGTATTGATTCACAGAACTTTTCGTTCGCGAATTCTTTCTTGAAAATGTGATTACTATCAGCAAGCATCTCGTCACTTCAAAAGTAGAAAGCAAAAGTTTCGAGCAAAAAGAGACGCGAATAAAAAGCGAAGTTTGTAACCGAATTTGCATAAAAATAAATCTCATTGTGTCTCTCGAAATGAAATCACTTCTCTTCGTTCTTTTTTCTCGAAGAGCAAAAAGAACTCATTCATTTATAGAAGTGAGAGCAAACATTTCATCAAGCTAATTAGCAGCGAAGCAAAAAATTGCAAAAAATCAAATGCACAGTTCGGATTTTAATTTCGATCGTACATTGCTTTAGCTTAGCGATAATAAATTGCTGCAAATTTAGAGAAAGTAATCTGTCAGTTGTCAAAAATTGACGTTAAAAAGTAAACTTCGTGCCAAAAGCATGTTCTTCGTTCTCAAGAAAATCAGGATGCTTCGTGAAATTAATTTACGCTTTTACGAAATTCGTTCAGCTTAAAAATATTTTATAGAAATATGCTTTATCATCGCTTCAAAAGCAAGAGGCGTGACTAAATCCAAATTTTTTGGAAGAAAAAAGCTTTATCGATTTTGAAACAGAATGTGGTCGAAGATAATCAAAATGATCTGTCACTTGTCGAGCGTGTTAACGTTTTAAACTTTGAAAATCGATTTGGTTCATTTCAAACAGACCTTTTCTTTCATTTTACCATTTCTTTATTTCATTTATGTACAAAATTTCGAGGAAAAATAGAAGAAAAATTTTTTTCTCTTTCTTCCATATAAAACACATTCATATATATAAGCTTTTCTTCGCCAGCTAGCTTCGCACGCTTCTCTGAACCTGTTGAAATTATGAACAGAAAACTGTTGAAAGAACTTGCTTATGCAGAAAGAAATCTTTTTTCTTTGCTTGAATTGCGAGCAAATTAAAAAAAGAAAAAAGAAAAATCAATGAAATTGTTTTGAAAATTAGCAAAACTCTATTTAAGGCAGTTAGACAAGTTATTTCATTGCTTTTTCGGTACTAACTGTCTAAAACTAAACTTAAACCGAAATTTGTGACAGCGGGTGCGGTTGTGAAATAACTTTAACAAAATAAGACCATTTTTCAGAATTGCACTTTGAATAATGACTTACTGAAAGATACACTTCGTAAATAACAGAATTTAGATCGGAAGCACTTGCGAACAAAATTACATTTTCTTTTTTTTCGCTACGTTCTTTTCCCAAATGCAATATTAAGAAAAAACCGATAAACATGACAAGATAATTAAGTTAACCTGTGATTATTGGCTTAACTCTTACTGTTAGAGAGCATTTACAGCGGTAGCAGCATCTTTTATTAAAAGATAAACTCGAATTGGTGAAAATCTTGACAATCCAAGTTTTCTGTATGTGCTTCAATTATCAGGAAAGAAATTAGAATAAAACTGATGTAAAAGCAGTTGAAATCATAAATGTTTTATATTCTCGAATATAAGATGAAAAAGAAATCAAATCAGCAACTGTAAATATCAAGATTGTTTTACAACATTTTGAAATTGGTACAAAAATCGAAACGGAAGCTTTCGAGTAGTTTGAGTGTAAAAAAGAGTAGAGAGTGTTGAAACACAGATTTGATCAAAATTTAATGACATAGAATGGGAAAACAAGGAAGTGATGTGCTTCTTGTCTTTAAAGCGAAGAAACTAATTGAAGATTCTTTCGAGGTAAATTCTGTTAATGCAGAGCTTATTCAATAATCATAATGTAGCTTTTTAACGACTCTTAATCTGATTCTAAATAGTAATTGGAAATTTATAACACCGAGATAAATTAGATAAAAAGATCAAGAGCACAAGAATTCAGAAAGAGATTGGACCTCTAGTATCTTTCCCCGATTTTATTTTATAATCTTAGAAAAAAGAATCTTACATTTGTCCTACTACTTGTATACTTCCTTGGAGCAAGTGATCAAATGATGGAATATCAGTTATAAGATATTAATTTTAAATTGGTGGGTATCTATAATATAAGTATGGATATAGCAATTTTCAGACGACATTATTGCTTATTTTGTTCTTTATTTTGCATTTTGAAAAATTTGTTTTATTTCAATATATTTATTGTCTTTTAATTGAGCAGAAAGATTGAAGGGCAAATATATTTCGTTGATATTGCTAAGTTTCTATTTTTGATCTATATTTTATAAAAACATAATTGTCTGTGCAAAGTAAAATATCTGCCATAATATGTTTAGACTTCGCCATTACTTCAGCCTTATTATCTCAAATAGCCGAAAATTAGATAATCGTTTGCTAGAAAATCTTATCAAATCGTTCTGATTTTGGACCATTTGATTTTTGCCATTTGTTCCAGAAACAATTTTTTGATTTAGCTTTTAGTTTGAAAATCTTTTTGTAGAACTTAAAAAAGTAAATACATAAAATCGAAAGTCAAATTCAATGCACGAAATTCAAGTAAATGTGTATCATTAGTGAATCTCGCGCTCCACTTTTGCTTAACATGCTTCGCTTTTGTTGGCTATCCAAAATCTTAAATGATTTATTTCTTTCGTGATTTATACATTTTCGGTAACGAAATCAGCCACATTAATGTTATCCTTTTAATATAACAACTATTACTTCAAATCGAACTTTGTCCTCATTTTTCTCGTCATCGTATTAAAGATTAGAGCAACACTAAAAAAGTAACGGAAATACTTTCAGTTATAACTATCACATCAACAGACTATTTTGTTTGCTTTTTATAGTCATTTCTGATTATATAACATTTCTACAAAGCTATTTGTTAATTGAAAATTTTTTAAACGAATTAAAATTTCTTGTATCTAAAGAATTTGTACAAAAATTCTGTTAGACAACTTTTTGAATAAATCTTCATCGCAATTGTTTCAATAAGATTTTATTTGCGTCATTAAGATAAATTATGTAAATATAAATTCATAATTTTGATGACTGATTTTGTTTGAACATTTCAAAGTATGTATATAAAGTATAAACACTTTAATCTAAATTCTCTACAAGAAGTTTTTTCAACATTTAATCACGTTCGGTGTTTACACAGAAAAGTTCTCGAAAAAAATGATTTGATTCAAAGGGCACAACTAGAATAAGTGATGAGAAAATTTTCAGTGTTGAAAAATAGAAAATCCTTAAGTTTAAGAGTTTTATAATCTTTATTATAAACGATGATTTTTTAAAAAAAAACTTTTTTCGCACTTCTGAGCATGTTATTAAACCGATTGTAATAGACGGGAGTCGCATTCGAGCTAATGACAAAAAGAGTGTTTCTGATCGATCAGCGTATCGCATAGCAAATAAGCCATTTTTTCGGAATAGTAATCTATATATTCGAAAGCAAATTTTTATTGTTTGTTTATTTTGCTCTAAACGTGGCAACAAGCGTTGAAAAAGGAAAACTTTTCGACGTTTAATATGTCAATTTTGAGCGTTTGAATGATTATTTTCCGTTTAAGAGTAAAAAAAATTTGCAGCGAAAGTTTTCGACATTTTTCCATTTTATCAATAGCTGCTTGAAAATAAACATTCTGCAGCAAAAACAACATTAACAACAACAAAAACAAAACAGGAAAACTTACAAGTTTTGGAAATGTGCTTTAATCTGCAACAAAACCATTCATTTCAAGCTGCTTCTCAAAAAATTCAAAAGATTTAAGCAAAAAGATAATGATCGGAACAGCTTGCTAGAGATTTTAATGAAATTGTAGTGGGGTAGCTTTATAAGCTATTATGTGAAGATTAAAAAATATGTTGAAGAATAAACTCATTTACAAATCTGCTTATTCAAAATGATTTCATTAATCTCTTCAATTTCTTCTTTTTAATTTCTGATTTTTGACATTCAACTATAAAATGAAAGATAAAAAATAAGCAAAGCATAGTTAGCTTTTATAAACCAGATTAATCGATTAGATTTATAAATTTTAAAATAATAAATTTTTATTTATTTCGTTATTCAGAGATTTTTAATAGAATTAAAAAGCTGTAAAGTGTTGAGCGAATTCTGTCTGCATAATTTCCAATTACTTTCATCTTCTTTCAAGAATTAATATTTGCAGCAAAGTTTCATCGAGATTCCGCCGAAAACAGTTCGAAAATACAATGAGGTCGAAAGTATGAAAAGTATGCGCTATTTGTGAACAAATTTCTTTTGCATTAAGCATTTCTCTTACTCTCTCCATCTCCATTATTTCATAAATCTCGTAATATTTTATCGCAATAATAAAGGATTTTCTTCGAGAAAACATAAAAAAGGAGTGAGAGTGAAATGTGCTCGCAATCAGTGATGTGTAGAAGAGAATTTATACACAAACATGCACGCACTATAAATTGAAATGTAATAGATAATGTGAACGCATCAACAACGAGTTAATGTAAACTGGAAAAATTTCTGATATATCACATATTCTTAAATTTTTTAAATCCAATCATAGCTTCATTTCGCATACATTTCTCTCTTTTTGGATGCAAACAAAAGTGTAATTTTCCGTCGGTACAACGTCGAAACATCGAAAAGGTTTTTAGTAAATTCAGTATTATGCAAATGAATGCAATATAAGCGCTACGTTTTTTCTCAACAATCTTGCCTTCACTTTATAGTTTTATGGTAGAAAATTCTGGCTTTAAAGAGTGCGTTCGAAACTAAAAGCGCGCATTATTGCGGTATTGAGTAAAAGAGATCGAGAGCGAGAGAAATCGATTTTTTAACAACGAAAATGTGTTTCAAATTTGAGAAACGTAAAAAGAAAATGTTTCCTTATTTTCGGCGTGTCTAACAAATTGAAAACAACAGAGTTCCGAGCAATGCTTTGAGAGAGAGAGATGGAGAGGAGGAAAGAGACAATATATAGTAAATAGTGAAACTAATAAAAGTTTTGTCTCACTTCGCAACGCATCACTTATATTCAGAAAGCAATTTTGTGACATGAATTTGGAGATGAATTCGTCAATTGTACTTGATAATGAGCGAAGAAAATTAGTAGAGCTGCAGTTTTGTGATAACGAAATATAAAAGTTTGAAATGGCTATGAGAAATAAACGAATTCGTTTGATCCGCACGTAACTTGCAAATTGCGTTCGGAATTTTAAGCAGTGAAAATTATTAACGACATCGAAGGTGTGTTTGCGCGTTTCTAGCGAAAAAGAGGTCATTTGGTTGTTAATCGCCAAGAAAAGAACGCAAACAATACACTAGAGAAGAATGGAATAGAATGGATGGTGAATGAGAGAGAAAAGGAGAGAAGCGAACGCGCGTTCACCAGTAATTTTCTCTTTTCATTAAAACTAGTGACAGTTTTAAAAAGCTTCCATATTAACTTGGCTTTAATACGTAGCATAGTTTTGCATTAAATAGTAAACAGCTTTTGTGATTACACGAATCGAGCGAACAAAGCGGCGTTCAGTGCGTTGATAAACAATGATTATTGAGATGACGACGAAGAATCGAAGTTGATGGGTAGAATTGTGTAAAGCTGAAAGCATACGTTAAACGTTTACTTTTCAAACGCGTTTTATTCCCAAAAGATATGAAAACTTTTTAAAAAGCTTTTTCGTTCTCTTTTTTGGCTTCAAAAACTTCTTTGCTATATGTCTAATCGCGAAAAAGGCATGAAAATTTGCAATTCAAATCAAACAGAAAATGAAACTGAGGAGTGAGGAAACGTGAAGAAAAAAGGAGAGAGCGATCGAGAAAGAGAGAGAGAGAGAGAGAAAGAGTGAGAACTTTTTATCACAGCTTTCGAATCTTTCGTTTTTCACAGTTTTTCATTCGACTTCTGTTTTCTTCCTCACTTCTATCTTCACTTTAATCACTTTTGCTCTTCGCATTTTCCACTCGCAAAATATGAAAATATATTTCAAGCTTTTAGCTTTCGGATATCATCTTTCAGACATTTTTTCTTCCTCTTCAGAAGTTTAGAACTTTACTTTTTCCATCGGAAAGCATCAAAAATGCTTGTAATGCACAGAGCTAATTCTTCTGTCTTTTCTCTTTCTGTCTCTCTTCTGCTTAATGCATCGCCTCTAAAAGCTTCGCTCATTTTCTCTGACAAATCACGACTTAATTTTGATCATTAAATTTGCTTTTCGCTAATGTTACTTTACTCAAACATATTTGACATGAAAACATTTTCCTCGTACGTTTTTCTCTTTTTTATTATTATTTTTCTCTCTAACATTTTTCGCTTCAAACTCTCATTATTTCTTATAATATCTAAACAGTGCGTGCTTCATGATTCAATTCTTATGATTTGAAGTGGCTCATTTGGCCTACTATATACTATACCTACTACTATAGAGCAAATTTATAAGTAAGACAATTTTATAATGAGAAGTGAAATGAAAAAAGCGAGTTGAAGATTTAAATTTAATTACTTGTATAATTAATTGTATATTCATATTATTCATGAGTATCAAGAGGAAATAAAATTAAGCAAAAAATAGGCAGAACGAGAGGAGACGAAGTAAGAGCACAATTTTTACATTAATATCATCTTGTTGCACAATTTTTCAGGACATCAAGAATTTTGAAATAAACTTGATTGCATATAACTTGAAAACTGTTCATAAGAGGTTGAAATTGAATAAGCACGAAAGAAGATGCTAAAGAGTTATAAGGAGATGTTGAAAAATGGCAAAACGGAAAAAATTTGAATAGCTAAAAAGATTAAACTGGTAAAACATTTGATTAAAGTGCAAAATAGGTAATTTAATTTTAGCTCCGCTTTCAGTTGGAAAAGTGACGTTTGATATTAAGCAATATGTTCTAGAAAAATAATGTTTAATAAAGACTTCTTCGAATCAATATACCTTTCGTTAAGAAATTAAACTCACTTCTATGAAAACTGTCAACTATACATATATTTGTTGTTATGCTTTTTGATTTATCAAACTTTCACTTCGTTTTAATTTTAAATCTTACAGATGAGTAAACTTTCAAATCAAGAAGTTTCATGATTTTTTCTCAATTTCTCTCAAACTGCTTAAAGTACTAAAATTAGGTTCTTATTTTTTTAAGATGACAAATTCAAAAAGTGAGTTTGTTATCGAATCTCTTGAGGTTTGCATTTTACGAGCTTTGAAATTAAATTAAATTTCAAAATAAAAACGATAATAAAAATAAGATTTGAATTTGAATTTTTTCCTTGCAAAACTAATCTTTTATAAAGTCGCTAAAAAGCATCGTTTTTCACTTCAAAATTGAATTTTTAAATAATTACTACAGTTCGTGGTTAATTTCATTTTCGCCCTTGCAAACATAAAAAGTTTTGTCGTCATTAAATGGTGAAGAATTGAGCCTCTTTCATTTATATTTACTCATTGGGACCAATTCTTTTGGAAGCGCTTTTATATTTGTTAAAAGTATCTCCACGTTTTGTTCAATTCGAAAATTAACTTTTACATTTAATGTTAATTTATGAAAAGTTTATGCCGCATGAGCGTTTGAAATTTTGTCAGAATCTCTGTGTGAAACATATGAGATTTAACATTGCATTTGGCGCCTCGATGAGCGTTGAGAATTGCTTTTAGCTTTATCTTTCTTTTTCAGGCTTCAAACTTTGATCTCTAGCTTATCCAGAGCAAGAACTGAAATCGAGAATGTCCTGAATGATCTTATTTGATCTACTTTTATGGCTTGAAATAATTTATGTTACGACTAAGTTCAGAGATCAGAATTTTCCCCCAAAAGCGCATCTCTTCTTATTGCGAAATTGTCTCGAATCGAAGGAAGGAAAAGCACTTTGCTTTTGAACA
Source organism: Dinothrombium tinctorium (assembly GCA_003675995.1). Lineage (NCBI taxonomy): Eukaryota > Metazoa > Arthropoda > Arachnida > Trombidiformes > Trombidiidae > Dinothrombium > Dinothrombium tinctorium. The sequence goes on along the minus strand of NCKU01002687.1, from coordinate 4,725 downwards.
AATCGAAATTATCGGAATTGAAAGGCAAGCGAAGTTGATTGCTGAACTCCAAGCAATTTCTTTTGCAAAACACGAAATAAAATTAATGTTTTTATTTTTCAATTTTTTGCATGAAAATTTAATTTAAGTCCTAAAGAACAAATTTTAAAAGAAGAAAGTACTACGAGTAAATGAATAATTTGCGCAAGAAATGCAAAAATTACGAAAGGAGAAAGAGAATGTGAATTCATTGCTGATTGATCGAGTCAGAATCAATTCGTCAGCATTTTCGGAATGGATAGAAAATAAATTAGGAAATTAAATTTACAAGATTTGATCCATCACGCTTGCTGGCTTATTCACTTGATATAAAATTGTAACTTTTGTTAAAAATAAAAATTTCCTCCTTTTTAGTAGCTGAGAATCAATTTACAGGGATAAAATAGTATTTCATTGCGCACTTTTTAAAATTAATATTGGATGAAAATGAAAAGAGAGAGAAAGAGTTTACTCGCTTGTGAAGCTATTGCTGCACAAAGCTTTAACGCCAAAAATTTTTTATTTGCTTTTGTTTAAAAAAAAGTAGAGCAGAGTAATGAGCTGCACTCATTTTACTCCTTTTCACGGTGATAAAATCAAATGCTTTGCTTTGTGTATTTTTTAATCGCATACCTTTTCGCAATCGATTCCCTACGCAGCACACATTCGTCGCTATATTTTCGATCGCAGCTAATTGCATTGGAGAAACAAGCGTTTTTATTTGTTCATTTGTGTCGCGACACAAGCAGCACCTTTTACTCTTCAAACTTGATTGCAAAACCGATAGAGACATATGTTCACGATTTTATCTCGTACAGTTGCTTTCGATTTTTATAAATCCATTTTCGACCGTTCGTTGGTTGATAACAAATTTTCGTATTAAAAGCATCCAACATTATGGCGCCAACTGATAAGCAAAGCGAGCGAGACGAGGCTTCTCTGAATAACTGTAAGGCATCTTATAAGTTCTTTGCGAGATGAAAAGATCAGCTTATAGTCATTTTTGAGAGTTTGAAAGTTTTGAGACGCTCTCTTAATATGAGTTTCGAAGCGAAGGAAGAAAACTTATCGCGCTTTCACTCTCACTCTCAAAGTCTGGTATATCTATGACTACAATCAAATCTTATTTGATTTTGAAAGTTTATATTCTTTACTTCTTTTCTTTTTCGCCGACTAGATTATTAAAACTGCATCGATCGTTTCGCTCGCCGATAATATTAAATATTGATTGATGCATAATATTAACATGAAAAAAAATGATAAAAGATAGATATTTAGATTTATGGGTAAAAATGAATTATTTATAAAAGAGAGCGAAAAATTTTGCTTTCGACTGAATCAGCGCAAATTCTCGATGATATAAAAAACTTCAATGTTCATTTTAAGTGAAATGTAATATATCGCAAATGAATTATAGACGCGAGGAAGTCAAAAACGGATTGATTTTTTAAACAAAAAGCAAATGGCTGAGAAAGCGATTAACGTTTTGAAACATCGACTATAATAAATAAAAGGCTGCATGTGTCGAGAATCGTGTCTTGAAAAAAACTTTCTTTCACTTCGTCGAAAGTTGAATCCATTTTTACGCACTTTTCACTTTTTCTCTTTAACTTCGATTCGAAAGGAAGCGAAAATGTGACGACAATTTTTCACTTTATAAAAAAGCGAACTTCGAAAAAATGTCAAATGCAACTTTTTACAAGTTTTTACAAAATGAAAATTAAATGCAAATAAAAGGCGAAAATGGGAGAGAGATGGGGAACGAGATAGATTTGAATATTGTCATTGAAATGGTGTAACTTGGTGTTTGAGTAAAAGATTAATGACAAAAGCATATTCGAATGCTTGTTAAGTTAAATACGAAGTGACCGTAAATGCAGCTTGGAAGCAATTAAGGCATGTCAAATTTGCATGGAGATGCTTTTTCTTAAGCACTTTCGTTCCTTTCCGCACTTTTCGTTTCAATTTGAATTGTGCAAAATCTCATCAAAGATGAGCTTTGAAAGCTTGTATTCAATGCGCGAAACTTTAATTATCAACGTTCATTAACAGAATAAAACTTTAAATGTTTCAATGCTGACGTTTGTTTCAAATTCGCTTTTCAACAAATTTTTTACATTTTTATTTTAGCAAATTTCAAAGAATGTCAAAAGGTGTGTTTTCAAGTGTGAACATTGAATTTTCGTTTTAAAGCATCCAACGAAACACTCCTCCTCTCTCTCTCTCTCTCGCTCATTTCTCGAATATCTTTTAACAATCCGTGAAAGAATGTAATTAAATCAATGTTTCGTGTAAAAAACAAATAGTAGAATACAGTTTTGAGCCTCAAAACAAAAAGCAAAGCTGAACAGAGCAGCAACTTTTTTCATCGCTGCCCGTAAAGTGAACAAAAGTGTCTTCGAGAATCTTTATTGATATTCGCATAGCTTTGTGACATAAAAGACGCAAAAAGAAGAACGGAAAAAATCGAGAGAAAGAGAAAAAGAGATGAAAAACGAAACTAATATTTGAAAAGAGAACTGTTTGCGAAAAGAAGACGAGTAGTACGAAGTAGTAAACAGTTTTATAAGCGCAGCTAGATTCCTAATAGAAAAACTCAATTTGCAGCTTAGCGTTTCGACATCAATTTGTTAATCTACATTCGAAAGCAAAGCATAGTAAAGTTTGATAGCTGTAAAGTTGGTTTGTTTGAGTTTGAATTTGGGCGAAAAGCAAATACTAAAAGTAAATTCATTTGCTGTCATATAATTTCAATTCACAAGGAATTCATTAAAAATACACAGCGTTTGCTTGCATTTGAAGAACTAAATGCAATGACGCTTTTCTATCTTCTCGCCTTTTCCATCAAATTATATGCACACAGCGAAAGCATTGAACTATTAGAGCGTCATAAGTAGTCAGGTTTATGCACACGAAAACAGACAAATGTTGCGCCACAGATTTGTTGCCAAATTAGTGATCACAGCAGAAGCAAAAATGCAGATATGCAGTAAAGCAAGCGTGAGATGAGAAGGATCTATGTCACACGATTCTCAATCCTTTTTTGTTTTTGCTTTTTTGAAACTAATACTTTCAGAGTTGGAATTGTGACTCGCTTTCTCTTTCTTGCTCTCTCAAAGCACAACGGAGCCATGCACAGCACGGCCATGCAGCAATGGAGCCATTATATTCCAGCTGAAATCGATAGCAACCTTCAATAGAAATCAATAAATGAAAGCATTGAGATGAAATATGCCGTTGCAGTAAAAAATCATACAAGTGTATTGCTGAAGCTTGTATAACTTGACGATGCTTTTGTTCTTCTCTCCTTTTTATCTTATAGAAAATCGATTATTGTTAAGGCAAAGTGAGTGAGGCTAAAGTACTGCTTTTCAAGAAAATGACTATTACTTGAAAGTAGCGTCAATTGTTTTAATCTTATTTCTTTTCTTTTCTCCTCTTCGCTGCAAAATCAAAAGTAGCCGCAAACAAACATATCACGAGCAGGCATTGTTCAAATCGATGCGCATTTTCGGCGATCGCAATTTGACATTGCAATTAACAATGAATTTAATCTAAGCCCGTATTTGGGACTTATTCGAGCATATAGTGAAAGCTAAAAAGCACATGGAATGCTCGCTTTACTTGCTCTCCTGCTTCCAGTTGATGCTTCTTTGCTCAGACTCGCGCGTTATAAATTATATCGATTTTTGTTACGTTTCACAAAAGAAAACACTAAATTACAGTTATTTTAAACGACGAATGGAATCAGGAACCGAACACACACAAATCGTATAGGTAATTTATCATTTACTAAGATCTTTGAACATTTAGCTCAAAGCGGCGAATCTTTTTGCTTTTAGTTTTCTTACAGTTCAACCGTCAAAATAAATAACGACTCCTCGCTATTATCTATACGCTATTATGCATCGCTTCGTTCACTGCATTTTTGAAGGCGTAATTTTTTAAAACGAACACACTTTCGCACGCTTTTGAAAAGCAGAGAAATCAATATTTTGAGTATTGTAGGCAATCTCTATCTCTCATTCTTATTCTGTCTGCTATTGAATACTGATGTTGTATTCTTTTTGTCTTTCATTTTTTATTCGTTTCGATTTCTTTCAAAACTTTAATGTTCATCGCTTCTCTGAAATCGTCGGACTTTGTCACTTTCGATCTTTTCACTTTGCAAAATTCAATCTACATATGAACACATCGAATAGAAAAATTCACATCTAAAAGCAAATCAGAAAGTTTCATCGCATTTGTTTCTCAAAATGTGATTTCTTATTTTCGAAGTAACATGAAAAAATTCTTTGCTTTAAAAATTAAAAAGGCAGGTAAAATGTGGCAAGAAATGTGTCAATTAGAGCACATTTAAACAAGTACTTTAATCACTTAAGCTAAATGTCATACAACTCATCGCAGCCACATTGTAAGGTAATACGAAATTAAATTATGCGAATGGAGTTTAGTGCTCTTCTCTTTTTCTGTATTTCAAATTTATCTTTTCAGACTTTGAACTGATTGAAGCCTAAAGTTAAAGCAATAAATTGAAGAAAGCACTTGTTTCAATTTTGGTTATCAAAATCACTTCGACTAAATATTAAATTTTTGAAGAAGCGAGATAATTTTGCCAGATTCAAGCGAGATTTAAATTAAAAATGAGCTTCAAATCACTTTAATTTTAAGAATTTTGCCTCTAGTTACACGACCTGTGGCAAATCG
>NCKU01002686.1:0-18017 GCA_003675995.1 Dinothrombium tinctorium | reverse complement strand
TCAGTGGTATATGATAATTTGCTTTTTGTTAGACAAGCACTTAATCAGACAAACTGTCGTTTGCAATAAAATTTAATTTTGTCTCCTATTCAGGGGTGGTTTAAATTTCACTGAACTAAATTATGGAAAGTTAAGGAAAGTCTATGCGTTTAATGAGCAGATGCGAGAAGGTTGCGCAAAATTTGAAAATAGAAAGTCGAGCAATTTACTTAATAGTGAAACCGAACTTGGCGTCGTTGAGCGGAAATGCCTTCCTTTAATCTACTTTGTTTCTTAGAGATTAGAGAATGTGTTATTCCACTTCAATGTTTTATTCAAAATTTATCCATTTAACGGGTATTTTATTGCCCATGAGGGTCGTATAAAATAATGAGTGTACTATAATGATTGGAAAGAAAATATTAACAAAATTGTCATTTTATTATGTGATTCGCTTTTCGTTAAAATCTTTTTCATATATCAGAATAACGAATATTACGCTTTCAATGCATTAAACGATTTTAAAATGTAAGAGAAAAGTTAGCAAATAAATCGGTTGACACTGATATTTTTAAAATTGGCATAAAATTGAAATCACAGCACAAGCGAATATTCGAGGCGATCGGGAAATCGAAATTTAATATTATTTATATATAAAAAGGTATTATTAGTGATCAAATCGTTGTCTGGAAGTTCATTGCATCGAACGATTATTGTTTCTTATTGGCTGTATTTTTGAAGGATATTCTTTTCAAGTTCTGTTAAATGAGCTGCAAACTGATCTACATATGGTGTGGTGACAAATGAGCGAATAAAAGCGTTCAAATGTTGCTTGAGATCAATTTTAAACATGGGATCGTTTACTACATCGCTATCTTCTTCGTCGTCTTCTTCTTCTGGAGTCAATTGATCAATTATATTTTCGTATTCCGATGATAACGGTCCAAACGAGCTTTCGGTAATTACTCGAGCATCATCAATACTTTCATTTTCGCTTTCTTCTTCTTCACTTTCATCATTAAAACTTTCGCTGTCAATATGATCCAATTCATGTAGCAAGAGTTTTAAAATTTTAACAGAACAAGGAATCATTGTCCACTGGTCCGGTTTGCTTTTTGCTCTTGTTTTTATACCCGGTGAATCGTTTGATATGGGGTCCCCAGGCACTCGTATCAGATTTAAATTAAGCTTTTCGTCTTGATTGTTGGAATTCACGATCGAATGTTCGAGTAGTTTACAAAGAGCCATGATACTAACTTTATTCTCATAAGCTCCGTAAAACAAATGCTGTCGATTTAACCACTGAGTGAGAACAAATTCTAATGCTGATTGCGATCCTGAAGGTCCCGGTAATGAGGAAAGAAAGTCAAGAACCGTTGGTAAATTATGATTAATTAAATGTGCAAACACCATAATTAATCCTTGAACCACGGACAACGTTTCACTTGTTTGCAGCTTACTTAAAACAGAACGCAACAACAAATGAATGTTATCATTGCCAATGTAAGGCGATGCTTTGTTAATTGTAACAAAAATTAAGCTTCCCACAAAAGCAGCGCAAGTTTCGTTAACTCGAGGATCTAAAATGTGAAGACAAACTTGTAGAACAAGAGACATTCCATCTCTTCTATTCTCCGAATCACGATAAGCTGCAATTTGGTCGGTCGCTTTTGAGACGAATGCCCTCATGCACTCACCACCGTTTTGAAGTGTAGCATTGTCATCGGCTGTAGACAAAATGCAAGTAGCAACCGCTGGAAAAGCTTGATTAATCAACGCATCCGATAATGGCACTGAACTATTTCGAACGATTGTAGTCAAAATGTCCATTGCAACAGGTTGAAGGGTTTGAACTGCTGGGGTTAATTGCGAAGGATTAAGAATTGATAATAATGTCGGTATGATACGCTGTTGCAATAAATTTATACACAAATCATTTTTGGACAGTTCTTTGAAAATTTCTTGCGTGATCGAAATCAAAACTGGATCGGACGAGTAACGTAAAAACGTTGCAATAGCTAATGGACAAACTTTGTTTTCTACAGACGCAGAAAAATTTTTGTCCATAGAGATAAGCACACTTACGGTTTCAAGCGAAAGAGCCAATACTTCGGTAGAATATTGATTTCCAATGCTTATTGTGGCTTCTAGCATCGCCGGCAAATATGAACGAATCAAGTTTACTTGATTACTTTCTTTCAAGTGAACACAAAAGTTGAAAGCTGAACGCAATCCGTAAATTTTGATTACTGGTGACTGATCAACTAAACTATTCACAGTTGCTTCCAAAAATCTATCTAACACTCCCTCGTTCATGATTGGGGCAAATCGCGCTGCCGTCCAAAGCGATCTTCCAAATAAAAAAGGAGAATTTTGGTCAGTTGTAAGAACAAGGCGATCAAGCATGTTTCTGAATTCCATTGAAAGCGATGAGTTTTGTTTCATAGTAAGAAGAATAGATTCTGACAAAGATCCAAGAGCAAAAAATCCAGATTCTTGCAGCTTCCACCACCAATTGTTTTTTGGGTTCGCTCGTTGTTGGTTAGATTCTTCGAATAATTTCTTCAACGCAGCAATGAAAGAGGCTTGAAATAATTCATTTTCTTTTGGGCTTTCATTCTCTTCATATTCACGAGCTAAAGAGAGCAATACATCTAAAGCGGACTGTCTTACAGTATAAGAAAAAGAATCATCATCTTCATCTTCCACAAATTGATCAGGATTGACAGACCAACATTGTATCTGCTCGTCAGTTATTTGCATATAAAGAAAAATGTAATAAAGCAAATCTGTAATGCCTTGTTTAATCAGTTTTCGTGATTTAGAATTTTCGACGAGAATCGAGACAAAATCGAAAATTGAAAATATTAAACTCTCCAAACAAACCGGTTCACCATCAGAATCAACCAGATGAGTTCCAACTCCTTCAATTCCTTCACTTTCAACATTCACAACCGTTTTCATGTATGTAGACGCCGAAGATATTAAACTGAACCAAACAGGGCTCAATATTTGAGGCATCCACTTCCACATTCGTTTTCGACAATTTTTTATCAACATAGTCAATGAATTGAGCGCATTTTTTTGCACTCCGAGTTCATTTTCACTTTGGTTTTGCAATATTTTTACCAACGCTTCGGTAAACTGGGGTAGAATAGGATCTAAAAATTGTTTTACAGCTACTTTATCGTATTCACCCATAACTGCAATTGTTTCAGCGATTACTGTGAATATTTGTACTGCTCGTTCGCGCGTTCCTGAAGAGAAATTTTGTGTATCAACGAAAATTTCGTACATTTTTGGAAGCAACAAAGGCGCAATTGATGGAATTTGAGTATCGACGATTTCATGGCTGATTTCGCTGAATACTTTCATGGCACCGTAAATAGCGACGTAATTGCGGGAAGATAAATAATTTAATAATTCTTGGAACAAATCCGGCCAATGTTCAGGCCATTCGTAGTGCGCGATAGCTGATATCGCGTACGCGATTGAACTCAGCAGCTTCTTTTCCCCCGAAATACTGAAATTGAATAGAGTTTCATTACCTAATGCTATAGAAGAGAAATAAGGTCGTGAATAAAAAATCTGAAAACATATGAAGCATACCGTGCATTAATAGACGCTTAATCTTAGCTTTCGCCTCAGCTTCAACTTCAGGCTCCTGAAATTTATCGTGTATTCGACTCCAATGAAAATCAATGTACTGTTTCAAAAGAACCGAAGCCAATTGGCGCAACGGCCAATTGACAGAAGGATCGAGCGAAATTTCGGTCAAATGAATGCCATATTCTAAAATGCGACGAAAATGAATTTGAAAAGAGTGAAGCTTAGTGAACGAAGAAAGAACAACAAACCATTGGTCACTTCGAAAACTTTAATCTGCTGCTCGGCGTTTTGACGAATGTTTTGATCCGAATTCAAAATGCCGACCAAATTTTCAAAAAGAGCTTCTTTCAGCGCACGATTGTGACTCGTCATTTTCGGCTGTGTTCACTTTTAGCGACTGTTTCGACACGCGTTTCGCGAAAAAAGTGAAAATGAGACGCATTCGGAACGAAACAAAACGAAAGGCGTTTCAAACACGTGATTGACGAGCGTCTGTTTGCGCCTTTGCGAAGGGACCATTCGTTCGATGCGCGCTTTTTTTCAATCGCTCGCGAACACAATGCAACCATTGAGAGCGAGTTTCTTTGCGAGCTTCGCTTCGAATGTTTACGAAAATCGTTTCTTTTTATTAATTGCAGCACACAAACTTTGAGCGAACAGAAATCGATTGATGCTCAATCACAAACAATTCATTCAATTTGTTTCGCCTAAATTTTAGCTCTTTTTCACATCGTTTCTAGTTTTTTTCTATATTATTACTTTAAAATGAAAAAACTTTTTATCGAAACTATGATCTTTGAAAAAAGCACATTTTTCAACATAAAATGTTCGTCTATGTTTACCATTATAAGTGGAGTGAAGCAAACTAATATTTAAATGCTTTTTTCTGCTGTTGTGAGATTGGTGAGAAAATCGCTTCGAGAAGCAATAATCGGTCATTGCACGAAAATCCGATCGCTGCAAGCTGCGAGCATTTCACTTTTTTTCATTGTTAAAAAAAAAGAGAAAACGATTTTAAACTTGCGACCTACTTGCTTTCATATTTTAGTAGAGCCACTCTTTTAAAACATTAAATTAAGAATGAATTATAAAAAAATTTATTAAAGAGTAAAATACTTGAATTTATTCAGTCAGTTTAAAAATTGTTTATCGTAAATTAATTTGAGATTTGCTCTCAGCTATATTTGACAAGTTTTGCGATTTATCAATTTTTGCACGAAAAAACAATTTTTTTAAAAACTCTGATTTGCTCCCTTAGCCAAAATAAGTTTCATGAGTCAAAATGTCTTAATATCTTCAATGCCTATGAAAATCATATGTAGAAAATTTTTTCATTAACTTAAAATCAAATTTTTCTTATCTTTAAGAGTTGATTGTTTTTAAAACAATGTTTTATCACTTCTTACTAGAGGCAATTTTAAAATTTAATTTTTAAACGATGTTAAAAAAAATTCAGATTGGAGATGAAGCTTTTAAAGAATAAATTCGTTTTTAGAATAAATTGATTTGAAAATTTGTCATGAAAGCATAATTTTTCATATTTTTATTGCGCTCAATTCAATGCTTAAAATACCATTTGTATTCATCTTTAGAAGCATCAATATTCGTTTAAAGCTTTTCACCTCTTCATATCGATGATATTTATAAAACTATAGGCTTGATGCTTTGTTTTCAAAATCATTTGAAATTATAAATAACCACTGTTTCTGTCATTATCATAATTGATTTTTGCCTCGGTCTTTTTAAGCATAGCGCTTATTAATTATGTCTTTGTGTCTGCAACGTTTAAAGTTCAAGTTCTCTTTAATGAGTTATAATGAAATTCGCTAAATAGGTCAGGGGTCAGCCGAATCAGGTGATGCATTTATTTCTTTATCTTCGAAGATCTTAAAGAAGTAAATCATAAGACCAAAATGGTTTTATTCGCTTAAAAATTAAAAAAAAATTAATTAAAAAGGACGACTATCTTCAAGTCTTAAAGATTAAAATTTAGTAAGCTGAAAATATGTTTTGCTTAAAGTCGAAATTTAATTGAATTACAAATGATCATTTAAAATTTTATTCATTTAGCCTTTTATAGAGCTTTATGATGTTAATTTATGAATTTTTTATTTTAACCAAACCTTTCTTGATAATTTAGCAAAATATAGCTTCATTCATATTAGTTTGTTATCTCTGCCATTAAAATCGTTTTTTCGCTTATATTTGCTATTGAGATAGCAAATTAATTTGCATAAAGCTGTATTTTAAAACCGTCAATGTAACAGATTTATTTCAAATGTCATAATCTCATTTTCTAATTTCTCTCATTGATAATATAAATTCTATGTTTTGTCAAATGTTTCTATACAACAATTGTGAAAAAAGCGTCCACAAGTTGATTTTTTTTACTTGAAGTTTCAAAGCGAATTAAGACCGAAAGAATTTTTATAAAACTGCACTGAGAGAAATTATGAATAACATCATTTAATTACATCAATAATATACATCGAAATGTTTTTTGGGCATTATTCTGCCAAAATGTTTTGTTAATTTTTTTTCAACAATGAAATAAAACAAGCACTTCGTTCCGTCAACATTTTCACTTAAAAATGTGAGCTTTAAGAAGCAATAAATTTGTTCACTGCTTTATCTCGTCTTTTAGGCTTGTTTCGCAAACGCAAAATCCAAATTTCGATTTCGTTACCACGAAAACAAAGGACAGAAAAGCGGTTTCTCAATCAATCACATCACTTAATTTTGCTACATTATAAATGAGCAAAACTGGTGTATAAAAGTGAGTTTGTACACAATAAATTACTTCATTTCAGTGTTCTTTCCAATTTTTGTCTTTGCTTTAGGTGTCAGTGTTTTGTGAATGCTTCTTCTCACTGTTAACCTTGCGTTTACCATTAACTCACTGTTAAGATTGTTATGACTCGAATCTGTTCAATCAATGCTCTCAAAAGTTTGACATGCTTCTGCTTTCAATATCAACATGCAAAAGGAAATACGAATCTAGCTTTATCATTAGTTTGCATTCATTCAACTATCTTCGTGTCTATTTTGCTTTTCTCATTGTAATTGATCTCAAATTGAACAGAAAACATATTTTGCTTCCTTCCGTGAAGCAAGCATAAAATACCTTCGAAATTTAATAAATGATTAAATTAGATTCGTAAATTCCGTAGGTTCATAAAAGGATGTTGGGTTTTGTTAGTTTTTTAAATTAATTTTTTTTAACGTGACTTTTTCGAAATTTCATCATTATCTGAATTTTTAAAAAATGAAAAAGATGTTAGTAGCCGATAATAGGCTACAAAAATAGAAAATGTAATGGTAAATGCCAACTGTTTAAAGAGAAACTTCAAAACATTTTCAAGTTAAAATAATTTTTGATTTATGCATTAAACAATTTTTTCTGATTATCAGCACTTTGAATAAATTAACCCAAGTAACAAGATAGATTTTTAAAATATATTTTTCAAGCTAAAGAAAATAATAATCAAAAATTTTGTTGTTTTCTTAAATTAGCTCGACCCTTTTGAATGAATTATAGAAATAGATTTTCAAACATCAAGGTTCTGTATTGTGTTCCAACACTGTAGTCTAATGTTTTAGCGAAATCATCTTCACCTTTTTTAAAGCAAACAATCCAGAAAGCATTTCAAAAATCTCGTTCTCCACGAAAACAATTATTTTATCATTCAAATACCATCTGTAGCTTTTGTCTCGAAAAACCAGTGATAAATGGCTAAGGCAATGTGTAAAAGCACGCTTTTCATCCGTTGATAGTTCCATTTAATCTAAGCGGCTGTCAGAAGTAAATCTATTGTGGAACGTTTCTGTAATAATATAATGGCTCGCAATTCACTAGAGACAGTATCTTGACTGCAGAAAACGCAATTAATTCGCTTTCTGTGCAATGACGTAGTCTTTTCGTTTTATTGACTTAAGCATCTGAATCAGTTTAAAAATGTTTTAAAACTGCTTTAGAAGCAATCATATTTTTGATACATTCCATTATTTATCACTTTGTAAGAAAAACTAACTTTTACCAAAAAAGTTTACGAGCAAAATGTGATGCAGCATAGAAATCTAATTGAAAGTCAATGAGCTAGCTATGACATCTAAAAAGATATTTCATACAAAATGACGCTTTACGTTGAATAATTGAGTTTTATATTAATAATTACTTTTTAACGAGATCAATATGATCGATTGTATATTAATCGCTATTGCTATGTACAGTTAGCAAAACAAAAAAAAATCGACACTCTGCCATTGTGTTTGTCTAGCTTTCTTTAACTTTCTTGTGCCTTCCCTACAAAAGAGCGAAGCTGTCAATTATTTGTTTTGTTCAATATGCTAACGATTCAAAATTTAATGTTTCAATTACCGAAAGTGAGTGTAACTTCAAAGCAACTTTATTTTATTCACACTCTGAGGAGAATTCGGATAACTTAAATTGTCATTGTAGAGGAAAATGTTTGAGAAAAGTATCTGTAAAAAGAATTTGAACAACTGTTCTTCTCAATACACTTGTAGTGTGAATGTATGTAAAAATAAAAAATAAAATTCCTTAATTCACTAAATCAACTCTCGATCGGATATTTTCTAGTTTTCAAATGTTTTCAATGATTCAATTGTTTAGTATAAAATTGTAAATAAAGTGAGGCAATACTTTATTTCTTATTTTATGCTTGTTTCATTGCAAAAGAAAGGTTGCACTTTTTAAGTCTAACGACAAATATGTAAATTTTCGATGTACAAAGTTTGCACTACATAATTAACACGTGAAAAATATAAAATTTCAATTTTTTCATAAAGTTATTTTTATGATTTTCATCACAATACTAAAATATCACTCACATACAATTTCGATGTATAGAAATATAATGAAAGCGAAAAAAATTAGGAACCTTTCCAAAAATTTCTCAAAAATTTTCACAATTTTTTTTTCATATGGATTATAATTATTTTGCTCTGTTTGTTTTCTCTTTTTATTTTAACTTATTTTTTTATTTTGCTTACATAAAATGTATTAATTTGTGGTCATACAAATCAGCTAAGATTACTTTACTAGTTAATTAATTTTTTACATTAAACTTAACTTGCTAGTATTACAAAGTTTGCAGTACAAACTTATTTGATAGTTTTGACAAATTAATTTAAAGAAACCAATCAAGCAGAAATAAACGAAATCTTTTATGAATGCATGAACGCTTTTTGTACACAGTACCTCAACTATATTATCATGAACTATGAATATGAATTTATGCGTACAGCTTCGTTCGCATTAATTTTCAACATTGAATATATTGAAAGCCGATTTCGAATGCAGAGATAGCAATTAAATATTAATGAATCTCTATGCGTTAATATAAATGAAGCTGAAAAATTTCAAAGTTAAGATGAAATGTCGAAGTTCGATTCGTTCTCCGAAATTATTTCAATTTCACTGGCCGAAATGTGTGTTCATGCAATAAAGTAGCGTGTTTTCGCTCGCTCAGTTTTAATCTTCAGATCATTGCTTGGTCTGCGATTTATCTTGTTTGCTTTGGGCGAACACACACCAAGCTTCTAACACGGATTGACGCAAGTGCGACATCTTTTTAATTAAGCAAATGTAAAAGAACTGAAAAAAGTTTGTCGCTCTCAGAGGAGAGAAGAAGAGCTTTGAAAATTTTGTGAAAGCTTTTTTTTAGGATTTAAAATTGACGAAAAGAAGAAGAATGAGATGCGTCCGTTGAGTAGCATTTTTCATATTCTCGCATTTTGTTTGTTTTGCTGCAAAGAGCGAAAAAGAAAACAGCAACTCGAATAGCAGTGAAGCTATCTCGCAACGCTTTTGTTTTCAATGAAAGGTGCGACGACTTTCGCTACAAAAGCACCTATTGCATTACGCTTTTATTGATCTCACAATATGCTAGAAAGTGAAGCGTTCGCAAAATACGCAAACTTGGGTCGAAGCGGAGATAGCGAGTCTTTTCAGAATTGTTTCGAATGTACCTCATGAAGGGGTATTTCGACCCGTAGGGTTCATTTTTGAAAGATTTGGATGTCAAAAATGCACCATTTTCGAGATAAAGGCCAAATTTCTTAAAATTCAAAATTTTAACGGGTCAAAATACATTTAAATAGGTACATTTGAACTTTTGAAACAGAAGCTAGGCCAGATTAGATTAAAAATTTATTTTTAAAATTTAAGAACTTTGGCCTTTATCTCGAGAATGGTACGTTTCCGACATCAAAATCTTTCAAAAATGAACTCTATGGATCGAAATACCCCCTTATAAGGTACAATTGAAACAATCTGAGGAGGCGTCGCTATCTCCTCTTCGAAAAACTTTTGTGCCTTAAACTGATATTAGCACTTTTGATGCTTGTGTTAACGACAGTAGCCGCAAGCGAACGATCTTGCCAATCGTTTCGACAAAATTTGCTTTCTTCTTTTCATCCAATATCGTTTAAGCCGAAGCATTAAGCAAATTTATCCATCATTTTGTGAGCGTTTCGTTCTTCTTTTAGATCAAATAGCAGAAACGCGAATTTCTATGCAAACCTTAGCGAAAAAGTTCAATTTGTCTCGTTTAATTACAGTTTCGCAAGTGAAACTTTAATTACAAAATACTTTAAATGGTTTTGAGAAGCAAAAAGCAAAGCGTTGAAATTAAGTAGAACACGCCGTTTTTTTTATCTGACGATCTGACAAGCTTCCAATAATGAATGTGAGCTTAAAAATTAGTTTTTAGCATTCAATGTTCCAAATTTATATTATAATTTACTTGTTTATGTAATTTTGAGAAAAATCACGCGCATAAAATTTAAATAATACTCTGCACAACGCTGAGTATAAAAAGTTTCTCAATTAAAGCCCAATATTTATCTCAGACGAAACTTTCCCCTCTTAGAGTACATTCTATTGATTTAAAAATAATGAGAAAATAATGTGAAATCATATCGAAAACCTTTCTAAGTAAACAAGGATGCATCAAATTCAACAAGAAAGCTGCTATCTGCAAAAGGATATTAGGAGTAGTCACTTCTTTGTTGACTCGGAAGCCTAATCATTTCACATTTGCCAATATATTTCGAATCGAACATATTAATATCTTCGATTATAATAAAAAAATTAAACCAAAATAATAAAAAATAAATAAAAACATTGTGCTTAATAATTTGGTTGATATTTTTTATAAAGTGAGAAAACATCATAAACAAATCCTAAAATTTTATTCTTATTCAGGGCTTCATTACACAATTTTTTTTTTATAAATTTGATTACAATCGTTACTTTTTTTTAAATAAGCTAAACAGTATCGATTGAGAGATAAAATTAGATTGGTTTCAAAAAAGAAAGAGAAATGGACGTCAAATAATAAAACACACTTTCTATATTATTGTATTAATATCGCTAAAACTTTTACATATTATTGATTTCGAAAGAAGTTATCATTTGAGATTTGCTTTTTCGGCACTTTTTTATAGCGAATCTCGTCTCGATTTTGGTTGACATTTAATTAAGTATATTCGAATGAAGGCTATTTAATACTGAAATATTAAATCTATAACATATTTCATAATTTTCGTTTTAAAAAAGATGAAATGATTCTAAAATAAATTCAGAGCGAAAGCGAAAGATCACAGAATTGAAAGTTTAAAGAGAGAATACTTTCTATTACAACTATTTGACAGTTGTTTTCAAGTTAAAAAGTTTTATAAAATAATATTAAAACGATAATTTACACTTCAATCAAATTACAAGATTTTATTAGAATTTTAATTATTAAAATAATTTTCGGTTTCTGAATTGATTAATAAGCGAAGTGAGAAATAACCTTTGGCTCATTTTTCAAATTTCTTCTTGTTAGCTTTTATTTCAACTTTTAGAATAAACGATAGTATTAATGAATTATTAATTCTTTGGTTTGCCTGTTTAAAACGGCATTTTTCAAAAATTTTTGCAATAATTTTAAATGATTAATGTTCAAAAAATCAAAAGAGTGCAATAAAAAGAGAAAATAATACTCGTTTCATTCAAATTTATTATTTGCTTCTGCTTGTTTTTATTTAGCTTCGAGGAGACATTCACAATAAGCGTCAAAAATAGTTAAGCGTATCATAGTTTAAGTGTTAAAATTTTTTTGACATCAATGATTATAAATGAAGAGCAAGGTTCACTGAGGCAAAAACAAAATATACAGTCGATGATCGAATATTTTGCTATCTTTTCCATTTAAAACAGTTAAATTTAATGAAAATAATCACAAAAAATTCTGTTATAAACTGTGGAAAACAAGCCGCGAACTATGCGAAAAATATTTGATCGCAAAAAAATGTAATAAAAAAGATAAAAAATTGAAATATATGTTGAAAAAATTGAATACATAGAAAAGTAATAAATGAGAGCGTATTTGCTGAAAATTCAAACGAAGCATAATAACTTTTTTTGCCGAGTTTAAGCAAAATTAATGCTCTCTTATTCAAAGAACGAACGGATTATTCAAATGTGCGCGTCGTTTCGTGAGTAACATTTCACCTGAAATGCGATGTTTCACTCTTTTCACAAGTGAAGTGAAAGCACGGAGCTGAAACATTAGGTGATTGATGGCACAAAGCAGCTACTAACGGTGTGCGAAAGTGAGCGAATCTGAAATCTTGTGAGCTAATATTATGCACCATTTTGTCTAATGTAATGTGCGGATTTCACGCAAAAGAAACAAGCATCAAATTTGTCGACTTGCGACTTGTGATTTACGATTCAAGACTAGATTCACAAATGAACGTTGACGTTTTGTTTTCTCGCGATCTGCTTTTTTTTTCTTATTTGCTTTTTTACCCTCTTGATAACACAAATGAACAAAGCTTATCATTTGTTTCTTAAATCTCACTAACTAACTTATTATACTTCTCGTAGAAATCGGGATTTGTATTAAGTTATTATAGGTGAAAAAAAAATCTCGTCAATATTTTAAATTTTATTTATAGCATCACATTCAAAGATTCAGTGATGAACGAAAGCAACCGATTTTAATTTATTGCGATTTAGTTTTTTAACAGCACTAAAATTTTTTTGCTAATCAATTCTTAATTCATTTTCTTTCGTCATTTCATTAAATTGTGAAAATTTTTTGTTTTATTTAAATATTTGATTGCATTTTTATTTTGTGATCACTTATTTTGAATTTCTTTAATCTTTCTTTCTATTCTTAAACTTCTTTTCTTTATTTCCTTTAACAATGAGGACCAAACAAAAATGTTTTGAAATATCGTTCACTATATGATTAAATCAAAAAAATTGTAACTGAAAAATTTTTAATTTCACGAAAAGCTGGTACAACAGCTCACTTAATCTAACTTTTTTCATTAAAAATACATTTTCTCATTCTTTATTATCGCTCAGTACTGATAGGAAATCTCAGCCATTTTTAAAGCCTCTTTCTACATTAAATCTTACCTTCAAATAATTAATCAATAAATAGATTGTTTCGTTAAGAATAAATTGATTCATCGTAAGTTAAAATGCCTTCTTTTCAATTCTTTTACCCAAACTTTACTCTAGAGATTTTATTATCAACTTTTTTTACTTTTCTCAGGTAAAGCGAACAAATTCATAAAATATATATCGAGCTTGAGCGAATAAGTGTTTTTGATCAAAATCAATTCAAAAATCTAAGCTTTAAGCTCAGCGAAAATGTGAACCGCTAACATTTGTAATAACAACTATCGCGATGCTACAATAAGTAGAAGCAAAAGCGCATTCAAAACTCGAATGTTCTCATTCAATCGATAATTTATTTTTATTTTTTTAGTCCTCTCGTTTTGCTTGTTTCACCAACGCTGATTGAACTAAAGAAGAAAGTGATGGTGACGAATGCTTGCTTTTTCGACTTTGAATGCCAGCCACTACAAAACATTTGTTCACTTTAACTCACTTTTTTCTGCATTACCCGCAAAGGGATCAAAAACTCTTCTTTTGCTTCGATCCACTTCAATATGAATGAGTTCGCATCTCACTTTCATATGGTAGATAATCGTCTTTTGATTGAGTTTTTAAAAAGACTCTCAAATACAAAAGAAACAATATTCAGTGAAATATTTGATTGTACAGAAGAACGAATGTTCACATTTCATGTCTGAAAGTAAAAACGATTGAAAAAATCGATATCAGTTTTAAGTAAGTTTATATCTTTTTTTCTTTAGGGTTCACAACAATGATTTTAATTTCAAGCTCTTTCGCCTTTCGCTTCAAAGCTCTGCACAACTTATCTGTTCAAATCACAGTACGCCTCTTCGCGAGTTTAAACATTTTCTGAAAAGCTTCTCGCTTTCTTCAGAAAATCTAACGAAAAAATTGCGAAGTGAATTTCAGTTTTTCAAACTTGAACAAACACAAAATTAAAATTGAAAACATTTCTACTTCCTATTCTGCAGGTACTACTACTCTGAGCAAAAATTTTTAGTGTGCAATGGGCAACTTTTTCTGCTCTTAGTAGTGCACTTCTTTAATCAAAAATTGAATTTTGTGCGTGAGTGGAATGTAAAAATTAATTTTTTCATTCTTTCTTTTTAGGAAAACTCGCTAAGAATGATAAAAGTATTTCTAGAACAATTTCAAATACTTTTTGTTTCTGAAGTTCACATTTTTTACCTAGAATTGCTTTTTACTTTTCTTCGCAATAAAACTTTCTTTGAATAATGCTGTTGAATTTCTGAAAGAGAATGAAAGAAAGCGTACTCTTCAAGATTTTAAGCTTTTTCATAACACAATCATTTTTATCAATTTTGAAAATTTTTCTTCGACAGGAAAGCAAAAGTCACTTTAACCATTGCTCAAAAAAAGAGATGAACACAATTTTCGATTAAAAAAAAATCATTGGGAAAGCTAAGAATGGAAAGTAAAAATCAGGTTGAAAACTTAAAAATTGTGCTTTTGCTTAATGTTTATCCTTAAATTATTTTGATATTCTTAACAATGTTGTGAAACACTTAAAAATCTGTTAAATACCACGTTCATATGAAATATTATCACTCTTAAACTTGAATTTTCAATGAATAAGAAGATAAAATATTAATAGGGCGAAAAGTGTGGACAATAGTTATGGGGAGAAAATTTGCAAAGGTTCGATCTTTTGTTATCGTATTCACAAAAGCAAATTTTATAATAGATTCCAACAATGCATACATTATTAGATGTGCTCTTTGGGAATACATTCATTCCAATGTGTCTTTTTCTGAAGAAACTCGTAATTTGTGGTTTTTCATTCGGGTTTCACGAATGAAGAAATTAGTGAAGCAACCAGTGTTAGCATAAAAAACAGTTAAACAGTGGCTAATTCTTTGTGCTTAGACCGGTAATGTGAAATAAATTCATAAAAGTAAAAGCAACACCGTCACACACCAAGTAAGCAAAAATTTAACATTTTTTGGCTGAAGATTCTCAGAGGTGTGGAATTTCAATCTATCGAGAATTAGAAAGTGAAGGTCTGTGAAAGGAAGCTGCATAAAAGGTAAGCTGAATGCTACCGAAATTATGTATTGCTTTGAGAACTCATTCAATTTTGATTAACTCATTCAATTCAACCGACAAACTCAATGTAATAGAGAACATTTGGACAAAATCTTATTCATTACTTGTTAATTTAGCTCTTGCAAATAGTCGTGATGAAATTTGTGCTTATATTCAAGAGTGACTTCAATTAATTTATATTCGAAGTATTAGTCCAAATCTAATCTTCATACCAAGACGAATTCAAAGTGTTCTAATCCATTGTGGGATCGCACTTCTCATTTTAATTGTAATTGTATTCAATTAAAAATTATTTTATTTAAACTAAAATGAATAAGACTATAAAATTTTCTCTAATAAAAAGGAAAATGCTTTTTGTGTCAGATGCCGATTTCAATTAAACTTGGTATGCAGAGAGAACTTCAAGTGTATATTAAAAATAACGCCATCATTGGTGCGAATTTTGCGCGTTAAGTAAATTATTCGCGTGCAAACTTTAACATAAGTTTTTAGCGAAAAATTGTTTTTTTTTTCGATTTGGGACGTAGATCGCAACTGATTTTCACCAGGTTTTTTATGTATTGAAACTCATTGTGTGCTAGATATTATTTTTATCTCGATTACATTTTATGATGAAACATCTTAAAAGCAAAATTTTCTTAATTTTTCTCAAAAGCAAAAGTGCTTTGTTCAAAATTGACAGATAACTTTCATAACAGAAGTTTACTTTCATATAAAACAAACTGGTGAAAATCAGTTGAGATTTATGTTCTCAATGGAAAAAAAAACAAAAATTTTCGCTAAAAACTTAATGTTTAAGTTTGCACGCATTAACTTAAAGCACAAAATTGATGGATGAGTTATTTTCAATACACACTTGAAATTCTATCTGCATACCAAGATTCATTAAAATCGGGATCTGACACAAAAAATCATTTCCTTGTAAGCTTTTTCAGCTATTTGGAGACGTTCGCTTGCTTTTAACATTTCTATCCTCGATATTTGGACAAATTCTCTTTTCTAGACTGTACATATTTTTGCAATGTTTTACCATTTTGAACTAATTAATGATTTTAAATTTCCCCTTAACATAAGAGTAAGGAAATCTTTTTCACGCGTGATTTCCTCTTAATCAATTTTTAGGTTCATTTTTATAAAAAGCAATTTTCTGTCAATAGTGTGAAGTACGTTTATATTAAAATTTAAAACAACGGTTTAAAAATTAAAAATTTTAAAATTTTGAAATTTTATGCGAGAAATTGATCATTTTGTTGTAATTGTGTCCACATTAAGATGTTATCTCAACAAATAAGCATTAAACTTTTGAACAAGAAAGAATGCATGTTAATGTGGCCACAATCTCTGTTGAATACATTCTGTTGAATGAAAAAGAATTGATTTCGCTTTGCTTTTACATACATTCCTTTATTATTAAACTAAACATTGCACTGCTTTGAGCAGAAAAAAGTTTCACATTTTGTTGTCAATGTTCAAATAGAATTTTTCTTCTCAAAGTAGCATAAATAATTTGATAAAAATTAAAAAGATTTTGATATCTAATTTTTTAAACACCGTTTATTCTTTTGACTTTTGCTTTTAAAAATTCTACATGGGCTTAATATTGATTGAATAAATTTATTATAAAAGGGTTTATTTCGCATGTGTAATTAATTTTTCGATTTCAAAATTACAATAAATATTCTTAATAATTAAGTGAAATCTCTCTACAACAGGCACTGCGGTTCAAAAATCTAGCTATCATGAATAGCTGGCAGTTCGGGAGAGGACATTGTTAATTGAATTAAGTTAAAAAAGTATTCTATTTTTGAGGTTGTGAGGAAAGCTTTTACTATTTTTGGTACCGCATCTTCAAAAAATGAATTTTCAATTTCTGTAATTTTTTTTTTGATGTCTTCATTTGGTTTTTTTCAAAAACACTTCAGAACTTTAAGGTAAGTTAGTTGAACCAACACTTTAAAGCATTTGATTTTTATTTAAAAATTGTACAAAAATCAAAATCTCACAATTTGAAATTAAACTTTTCAAGATTTTTTGAAAAATGGGAAAACTTCAAAATGAAGAACTTTATGCTTTTAAAATGATGAATACACATATAAGTGAGCTAAAATTAGAAAAAAAACTTTTAAATTAAAAGAATTCTTTAAAATTTTTGATTTTATGCACTTAAAGCAACAAAACTATTATTTATGCATTTTCAGGAAATTTTGGCCTTTTATTTCATATAATAATTTTCTACACATTTATGCATTTGTCCGACGTCTAGTAACAACAGTGCTCCTTGTGAAAATCCTGATGAAATTTTAAATTTTTCTGATTTCTTGTCATCTAGTTTAACATAACAATATTTTTGCATTAACATATCTTTCCAAATAGTCCGTTTTTTGCCTAAAATCAATCTTTCGTTGATGAACTGTCAATTATAGTTGTTTTTATCAATTGTCATTTGCTTGATATAAATATAAATGAAATGAGCTCAATCGATATTGGTTAGTTCCTCAAAATTTTTCTTATTGAAAGCGATTATCGATTATCACTATGGATTTAGCAAAAACAATGTTTATAATGTGACAGCACTTAATGGCTTTTTATTTTTCTCTTTTAAACTAATATGTCATTTAAAAACATCGAATTAAGACTAACAATCGATTCTAGAGAAAAATAACATTTTGAAATGCCTTAACACATTTGATTTTTTATTCTCTTATTAGCTTTCCGATTTTCACATTTTTTAATAAGCAAAAAAATGTAACTTGATAATATATACAAAATAACTAAAAATTTTTTACCTTCATCATCTTCACAATCTCTTTTGTTATATTAATAATATATGAAGATAAGATTGAATTGAATTTATTCGAACTATTTAGTTCAGGTCTTAAGAATTGCTCTTAAAGCCAGTCATTACAATAATAATTGA
>NCKU01002685.1:0-18017 GCA_003675995.1 Dinothrombium tinctorium | reverse complement strand
TTTGACGAAAACATTAATAATGAGAGAGTGAAACTGGAGGCTAAGTTTGCAACCGAGCTCATCTTGAAATGATCACCACTGCAGGCGCGAGGCCGCAATAATACTTTGTGCAAGTTCTGTTTGGACATGCTTTATTCAAGCCAAAGATCGCGTGATTTTTCTTCGTTAATGTATTAAACTTTTACATTTTAAATATCATCTACCTTAATTCATTTTCACTGAACATTTAGACGAATGAGAGAGAGAATAATTTTTCAAAATTGTTTTTGATAAACTCCATTTTACAATAAGAATTGAATTAAAATTTCCATTTCTCAAAATATCTTCTCAAGAGAGTAGAAAAAAAGCAACAAAAATATCGTTTAAGTATGAATTTTTTTCTACTCCGTGGTTGATACACTAACAAGCCAAGTAATCTAAAGATTTTGTCTCTCTGTCATAATATTCAGTTTGATAACACCAAAAGTTAGATTATTCAAAAATTTTTACTCTTGATTGAGACATTTTTAATTTTTTTACACTTTGTTTTCTCAATTGAAAATGTTTAAATTTCATAAAAAAGAATAATTTCAGAGAATCGATTTTAAATACTTTAAAATGATTACAGTCGCTTCAAATTTGTGTAAGCGATAAAAAGGCGACAATCTCGCCATCTATAATTAAAAAAGAAAAACATTTAATATTTATTCTGATAATTATTATTTGGGACATGAATTTTGGTGCTGAGAAGTATCCAAATTTGGTGCGTGATTGGTGTTAAAAATTTTTTTAAAATTTGTGCAAAATTTTGTGACGTTCACTTTAAAATACCACTCATATCAACAACTGTCTAGTACGAATAGTTACTACTTTCGACAGAAAAAAGTATACGGTATGTAAATGATACTTAACTGCAATACACTAAGAATGCATTAATTTATTAAAAGAACTTTTGCTGAAATTTTATAATATATTTTAAAGTTATTATAAGTTTATATTAACAAAAGTCTAACTTTTAATCTTAATAGGGAGACCAGTGACCTTATTTATCGTAAACTACACGAAATCGTAAAAGCAAAAAATTGAATAAAGATTCACAAAATGAATAGTTATTGCTTAACTCTTCCCATGCATTTTTTTAGTATAATTCAATAATTGTAATTTTTGTAATTTCTAACCACTGTATAATCCTTAATATTGTATCAAGAGTGAAAATCTCTACTCAAAAAGCATACCCAAATGTAAATCTAAGAATAGAGAATGTGCTTACTTGGTTTACAGGGAACAAAGGCAGAAATTAAAATTAATTTTGCTTCTAAATTGTCTTGTTTTCGTATTTCTTCGAGAGGTTTGAATGCAATAAATAAATTTTTCTTTCAATCAATAAATTCATTAATCAATTTCATTAATAAATTAATCAATAAATTTCATAATTAATAAATAAAATAATTTAATTATATTATTAATTATAATTTATTTATAATTATAATTAATAATTTAAAAATAATTTAATAAAAAAATTTAAAAATAAAAGAATAATTTCATTAATCAATAAATTTTACTTTTTCTTTCAGAATTTATTAAAATGCTTAAACAACTTTATAGTGAACGTCAAAAATTGGAAATTAAGAATATAATACTGATATGCTAACAGCATAAAAAATTGTGCAATTTAAAAATTTTTCGCTTAATTCAATTGAATTTTAATTAAAACCTTTTTTTAAGCCCTTTTTAAATTTATGTATTTTGTATTTTTGTGTCAATTTCAATCAACCAATGATCTGAAAATGAAAAAGTTTGAATGATGGAAATCTAGGTTAACAATACAATATACAAACAATGGCCATCATGGCACAAAGAGTTGTTTTTGTTTTCACTTAATAATGATTTACGCAGTTTGAAATTTCATTTCATTTTCTTCTTTTTGACATTTTTCTTGTTTATCTTTACTGAGCTCAGCTTCTTATTCGCTGTTCTCCTTTTTCTATGTTTTAAATCTAAATTAACCTTCAAGCTCAATGATTAACAAAAAAGAAAAGATTTCATATCCTGCTATCCTGATTTATTGCCTATTGTAAATGAAAAGATGCACTGAAGTAACACAAAAGAAAATTATATGAGAAAAATTGCTTTTATTACTCCTTCTCTATTAAAAGCGAATAGATATTCACAATCAACTATGAACTAACTTTTGATTTACAGTTGTCAATAAATGCCGAGCAATAAATTGAACACAATTTCTATTTTTTGACGATTGGTTTATTGATGTAATTCACGATTCATTGACTTAAAATTGACATTGAATTCCTGTGTACAAAGTAAGTTGCCGAGATTATATCTAGATAATTCCTTAGGTAAATAGTAATGAAGAAATATTAGCTTTGCCTTCTTTAATTTTGACTCGGTGATGAAAGTTGTAACAATTCGTGCTTTTATCTAGAAGAAACAAAAACTTTTCTTACACAGAATCTACAATCTTATCTGTGGACAATCAATTAAGTCTGATCAAAACTTTGTTAGAAAATAAAAATCAAATTTGATGTTGCTTTGGTTGTTAATATGTGACAGCACGGGTTTCTTAAAAAATCCGAATTCTATTTTCTTAAAATATTTTCAAATTTATTCCTATCTCTCGATGACTTATATTTACATTGTTTTCTTAATTATCCCTATTTTTAAAATAAATTTTTATATTAGAATTTTTTCGAATTAAAAATTAAAATAATTTTTCTTTACGCCGAATCTTTAGCTTGGTTATATAAGTTTTAGTTGATATGTTATAAGCATTAAACTGAATGCAATGATTAGGAATGTGAATTTTGATGCTGAAAAGTATCCAAATTTTGTGGATGATTGATGCTTAAAACATGAAAATTGTTGAAAAATTTTTTGCATGCGCTTTAGCCACAACGCCATTCATATCAATAATAAACAAAGTACAAAGAGTTACACTTGTAAATATTAGTGTTCGTACCTGCAAAAAAGCATGAGAAACTTGGCTATCGCCAATCAGATAGCAATTATTGTTCAGAATAACACTGTGCTCAATGCACACAGAGCGCCTTTCGCCGAAAACGCGCGTGTTCGCGACCTTAATCGCCACTTTTCTTTCCACGAGTTCGGCACGACAGCATGCCTTTAGTGAGGTTAGTTTGACTTTTATGCAAAAAAAAAATCGAAAATATGCATGCATTTATGCACGAAAAATTTCAAATTATGCAATGAATTATGCAAAAAAAAACTTTCGAATTCACATCTTGTGATCATAACTAATTTGTTTTAAAGATTGCTTTCTCAAAATTACAATAAATATAATATTAAAAAAATAAATTAAAATATGAATTCACCTCTCTTGAGCGACCACCAATTCTAACAAACACAAAAATAAAATACCCATTTAAATTAATCCAATTAACAATAATCTTTACAGAATCGCTACCTCACTGTAATAGCCACATTACTGTAATGACCGTTAAAGAGAGATTTCACTATATTTCGTAGAAGACTTTCAGAAAGATTTAGTTGCCATAATTTTTGTAAAGCCTTCATATTTTTAAATAATGATTGCAAATTTTTAGGCAGGTTGTTGGTATAACAATTGAAGACATTTTTTGTTCTAAAAAACATATAAAAACCTCTTTTTTTCCTTTAATTATTCTTTTTATTTAGATCAAAAATTTTCATGGGATAGATCGAGGCTTAAGAAAGAATTAAATCGCATAAGATAATCTTTTATAGTGTATCAAAATTGAATTAATCTCTTCTCGTAAAGAATGTATATAAATTCAAGAATTGAAAATGTATTTCCTGTGTTTACAGACATTGAAGGAGTCATTAAAATTAATTTTACTTTCCAATTATCTTGTTTTCGAATTTCTTCAAGATCAAGATTCGTATGAATAAAATGAATAAATATTTGTTTCAAGCAATCGTTTAATTTTATCAATTTAACAGCGTCAATTATTTAAAATGCTATTACAATTTATAAAGAATGTCAAGTTGGACATTAAAAATAGAAAATTGGTATGTTCACAGAAAATTTAAAAAAAAACAATTGTATAATTTCTTATCTTAAAGCAATAAGAAATATTTAGTAGACAATATAATTATAATTATTGTAGAAATTATGACCAGCAATATTGTAATGTAATAGTTGTATTCGATTACTTTCAATTATAATTTTTACTAAACTAGTAAAATTTACGAAATCTCAAATATGAATTTTTCCAGAGTAATTTTTCATAACAAACAATACACAATTTAATCATTTTTAATTGAATAAATCATAATTCATTTCTCGTACAGAAATAATAAAAAAAACTGAATTATTTCTCGCTTTAAAGCAAAGTTTCTTTGAATAAGATTTTGTTAAAGCCTTTCATCTGCACGATTCAATATAAATACGACAGTGTTGGGATATTCATTTTTGCATTTGTAAAACAATAAACGAAAAACTAAAAAGATAAGATATTAAATTTAAAAAAATTAAACTTCAAAAGTAAAGATAAGCACAGTGGCCGAGTTGTCGCGCGTGGATCGCTAATCGCTGCATGAGAAACCGAGACCGAAGGGCGAGTGTTCGAATCTAGGAATAATTCAAATAGAAAAAAATTTTGCACTTTTGAAAGTCAAAATTTTAAAATCACTTGCAAAATTTCACGCTCCTGCCTAGTTTTGAACCCTGAAGGTTTGAAGTATTTTTGGTCTAAGTCTGATACCATTGAGCCACTGTACTTATTGTAATTTCATTCTTTTAAATTTTCTATTTAAATTTATATCTCAAACTTAAATTCTACTTTTAAATTCATAATCAAAAATGCAGTTCATAAGTTTCATATGATTGTGATGTGTATTCTTACGAATTTATTATGGTTTCGTGCAATTTTTGTGAATTGGTGCTATATTATAAAATTTGGTGATTTTTGGTGAAAAAATTTTCGTACAGCACAAAAATCCATTGTCCTGGCAATGGTTTTAAATTCTCTACAATGAAAGTGCATTTGTTATTAAGCATGCGAAAAATTAATTTTTTAATTTAATTTTTACAGATCGCTTAATTTGAAAGTACCGAACAATGATAAATTTACCGATAGTCTTTTGTTTAAAACTTATAATTCAAGCTGAAAAAATTGTGTCAAAAACAAAATTTTGATAAAGTCTATTAATCTAACAGAGCGATAAATGAAACAATTTTATTCAACGATTTTCAATTTTATAGTTTAAAAATTATGCAAATAACTACTTTCATTTCTTTTGCACTCGTGTTTATTTTTGCTCTTGTCTATCCATTCAAAAGGATTCCGAAAATTGAACTTTTTGGAAAAATTCCTTTCAATTTTCATTTCATACTCGTGTTAGCATAGAATCCTTAGTTGCTATTTTGAGAAACTTTTTTGCACCTTTCGTTTCCTATTTACTTCGCACCAAAAGCTAACATCAAGATTTGCGAGGACAGAAAATAAAGCATTTTGAACAAGCGATTTTGTTTTGGTACACATAACATTTATAATAAAGTTTTCAGTTTTCATTTCACGTTTTACTTCTTTTCAAGTTACTTCTCGTCGAATTTTTTTGTTGTGAAATAAGGCATTTTTCGTGAAAGAATCTTTAAAAAGTTTGCTCGTCAAATTAAATGTAACTTTTTTTTGCATGTTTTAAAAATAAGCGCAATTCTTTATTTTTTCAAAAAAGTTATTAATAAAGAGCATTTTGAATATGTAAATAGTTCATATGTAATAATTCATATTCTGCGAAAAAAATCTTTTCATAAAACTCAAATTTTGTTTCCGGAAAAATGTGCGAATGTCAAAAATTTTTTAATTTCCGCTTGAAAACAAATTAAAAAATGCATCAATATAAACTTATAGAATTCGATCTATGATAATAAAAAACGTAGTATTCGTGAAAATATACTTTTCACTTTATGAGCACAAAAATAGTAGTTTTCCGTTGCCAAAAGCTTTCATTAAAAATTAATAACATTAAAGTGAGTAGTAGAAATCAATGAATGAATGAATGAATGATAATCCATGTATCAAAGCAAATAATGGCAAGTGCAAAAGTGGCAAAACAGAAAAAAGTTTCCACATTAAGTAACATCAGGCTAAAGGATTTTACTTTTCACTTACCAGCGGCTTTCTTTTGCTCTGAAAAATTTTGAATATTGCAACATTCATTCGAATATTTTCATAATTTGATTAAATTATTTAAGCTTAAATAGCATTTTCGTTTTACTTTTGTACTTTAAATTGCTATAAAAATTTAATTGTCGAGATTAACAGATGATACTAATGGAATATACTTGCAACGAAAATCTTCTTCTTGAAAGCTCAACAGATTAAAATCAAAATTTTCACTTCATTTACTAAATTCTATTTTGTTTATTCCAAAATAGTGAAGTTCACTTCTTTTTAATTCGAGTGAAAAACTAGCTTAAATCTGAAGTTTTGATTTGTGAATAAAAATCAAAACTACAATTTTCAATGAGAGTATTAGATGGAAGTTTAGAATGATTAGGAAGAAGTTACAAAGACGTTAAACATAAAGCAAAGAATACCCCACAGCAATATTTGACTTTTTTGAAGCCTTAAACAGACAACGATTTGTTACATTTTGAAAAGAATGCTTTAATCTGTTTTAAACCTTTTTATCCTATGTGGTACATTCAACAATACATTTTATTTCTTTAATTTGAATACCGGAATTAAAATTTGATCCTCTAGAGATTCTTATAAACACGAAAAGCTTTTAAAAGATCAATCTATGAAAAGAAGTTAAGAAAAAATTTTTTAAAAATGTTCAAATAGCTATAGCTCATTTAAGAAAAATCATTAGAATTTTCGATATTTTCCTTTTCCCACCTCTTTTTTAGTTTTTATTATTTTAAATAATCTTATTGTAAAAATAATGATAAATTTAAAAAAATAAAATAAAATATTGTAAACTCTGGGACACGGAATATAAATGCATCTTACTAGTTAGTTTTAGCCTGATTCAAGTAAGCTTTTATAAAGTGATAATATTTCGAGCGTCTCTCCAGATTTCATCAAACCACACATTTATCTGGTCGATTCTTCGTGTACGACGTCAAAGAAGCAGTCAAATGGGATTGGACGAAACTAATCTTCGACATATAACGATTAGCATAACTTAAGTTGAGAATAGATGTGAATATTTAAATTCCAGGATTCGTGATTTATTTATAATTGACATTTAAAGTTATTGGAGTAGCGGTCAGTATTAAACTTTCGTTTACGACTTCAATCGTTTTTGTTTATAGTGTGGTGTTTGTTTCCATGCCTAAAAACAGTTGAAGTCGTAAACGAAAGTTTAATACTGACCGCTACTCCAAAAATTTAAATGCCAATTATAAATAAATCACAAGTCCCAGAATTTAAATATTCACATTTATTCTCCACTAAAGTTATGTAAATCGAAAATTTGTTTCATCCAATCCCCTTTGACGGCTTCTTTGACGTCTTATATAAAGAATCGGTCAGGTACATGTGCGATCTGATGAAGAGCGGAGATACGCTCGAAATACTATCACTTTGTACAAACAAAAATTTGCTTAATTCAAAGATTAGTTGCTTGTTCTAATTAAATTGCTCAAACTGGATTTCTTTAATTAAATTTTTTAAAAATTTAATGGCCTAAAGCTTTGCTTAATGAATTTTTATATTGCTGCTAATGCTTGAATGCATTTGCCTTAATTTGAACCGAAATCGTTTGTGGAAAGTTTTAAAGATTAAAAATTTATGATATTATACAAGATCTTTTGTCACAATTTATAAGACCAGTTTTCTTGCTTTCCACTTCAAATGGTTATAAACAGGTGTAAATATTGATAAAACATCAGGGATACAAAGAATTTCTTCTTTTGTTCTCTTATCTAATTCTGGTTTACTTTGTTGCACATCCACACCTACAATTATCCAAGCATTATCAATACGCAACATAAGAGGACCACCAGAATCGCCAGGACAATGGCTTTCATGTTTATGTCCAATTGCGCATATAACAGTTTTGGAAGGTTTATACTTCCTCCTACATATACTTTTATCGATTCCTCGAACATCAGCTTCTTTAAGAAAAGGTAAATCAGAAGCATAGATAGAATGATGATCCCCATCCTGCTATCGTCATCAGCTTATTAGTCGTTATAACTTCTGATTGCGGCAAGCAAATTGCGTTTTGATTTGAAGTGAAGTTGATTGGGTTCGGAAGTTTAATCACGTCGATGTCATAATCCGGTGTACCTACTGTATACTATTTGCGAGTGTACCACTTAAGCGCCTCTACTCTCGTACTCTTCGGTTATCTGCTGATCCAATGCCAACGAAAACTCTTTTCGCATTCTTAAGCAATGTGCTGCAGTTAAAATATGAATGTTGCTAATAGTTGAACCTCCGCACGATGTTTCGTACTCATTTCCAGCTGGAAATTCTTTATTGAATTCAAGATAATCCATCCAGGGATATGCATTCATTTCATCTTGCTTGCCACCGAATATTCTGCTTTTAGCATTCTCAACTCCACACTTCTTTTCTGTAGGTTAAAAGTTTGTTTTCATTCGAACAGTAAAATTTAAGCAAACTTACGCGAGATGTTATTGTCGAGTTGTTTAGCAAGTGAGAATAAAAGATAACAAGATAGTATTTAACTGTATTATGCGAGTTTCAGAAACTTTAAACAAATTAATTTAGTTTCGACAATTTTTGAATTTATTTTAAAGTTCAATACTTAAAATTTATTTAAATCAATTTTTATTTACAATATAAAAATAGGCAACATTTATATAAATATACCTTCATCGCTCTTTTTTATTCAAAAATTATTTCGATTAATTTTATTTCTCCAATTACGTGACTTAAAAATTTTGGTAGTTTTTTCACCCCTGTACCCCTCAGATGATCCTATTTTTACATTAAATACTTTTGAAACAATTTTACTTCACAAATTGAGTAAATTAAAATTTCGGCAATTTTTGCACCCCGTACCCCTCAGATGGTCCTATTTTCGTATTAAACTGAATTCAAACTAACTCCTTTATAACAAAAATTTTATTTTTAAAAATTTGACACCATTATACCTGATAAATGGTCCAATAATTTACCTTTCTTATCTTTAATTAAATTGTGCACAGACAGACAGACAGACCGACACACAATACGAGATTAATAGCGTACTTCACTTCGTGAAACTCACTAAAAAAGCGAAAAGTTTCACAATCGCATTCATTTTGCTAAAACGAATGAGAACAAAAGGTTCGATTTTCATTGTTTTTATCCCAAATCCACGTACCAAGTTGATACGTATATTGCATATGTTTTTTCAGCGAAAATTATAAAAAACAAAAATTTTCGTACATGTTTAAGCTTAATGCCCCTCTTTTCAAAAACAAATGATGTTTACATTTGTCTTGTTTCAATGTATGAAAACTATTAATTGTCTACAAGTAATATTTTCATATTTCCTGTGTGTGCTCTTCACTACGGTATTAAAACTCTCTCAGTTTATGTAAAGCTTCCAAACGGTAAGCAACTCTTTTATACAATTTAAAAAATTACTTTTTTTCTAAATAAAGAAATGAACTAAGACCACTTTTTTCGGCCACCGAATATAGACAAATTGCAAGGAAAGCATTTTTTAATTTTGAATTTTTACTCATTTTAAAAACAAAAAAGTAAAAAATACATATAAATTATCATTGCGATTTTTTATTGTTCATAAAATATTTATATTTGTTCACATTTCTCGATGCAATTAGTTAATATTTTTAAAGTTTATTTTCATATGCTTTTCTTTTAATTTATTTTCGTTTTTCACATTCAATTAAATTGTGGCGTGCGCGATGCATAAGACCACGGGATCTTGCAGCGCACTTCACACCAAGCAAACTGTGACTTCAGATTATCACATTTCATATACCGATTGCAATGTCAGCATATCAGTATTTCGCTCGTATGAAAGTACTGCAAACACAGCACACTTCGCTCCTCAGCCATCACACGGTGCTCTTTAGCCACCACTCTTAGCTTCTTAGCCAACGTTCGAGCTCTCACGTCAAACCTCACTCTCACACGAGCCATAACGCTCTACAGCAGCGTTAACACTCTTTCCTACCGAAAGCAACGCTTTTCACACGAAGCAACAACTCCATACGTGGCGTTCTCTTATTTTGTGTTTTTGCTTAAAATACTGTATAAACTCAACGCGTCATGTAAAGAAAGTTACTTCGTTTTAACCGCAAATACGTTCCTCATTTTAAAACTCAACCATGTGGCGATCCACGACCCACAACCGATCGCCACACAGTAATTAAAAAATAAATAAAAAATACATTTTAAAGATACAGTGAAACCTCTCTACAAAGGACACCAAAGAGACCCAAAAAATCTGAGGTGACAGCTCAAGAGAGGTCACCGTTAGAGGAAGTTTTACTGTAATTGTCAAGTGATGTTCTTGCCACAGTGCCCAAAGCATTGTTATCGCAAGATCTTTGATACCCACCTCTTTATTTTTAATAAAATTACATTCAGTTTGGCATGTGTCTTCATCACTAAACTATAAATCTGAAAATGACGATTCTGCTTCATTACTTTCATTAGTTAATTTGTTGTTTGTGATAAATCAATATAATCCATCAATTTAACCCTTTTTTAAATTTCCTCAATTTGTTTCTATGAATATTTTTAGTGTAAAACTTTCTTTTTTTAAACAGATTGACTTAATTTTATTTTATTTGAAATCTAAAAGGCGTTTACAAATTAGTTTTGCAAAGATAAAAAGTTGAAAGCGGGTAAAACATTTTTAAAATCAAATCTTGCTGAACAATTGAAAAAGATTAAAAAATTTGAGCATTTTTAAAACATTTTTCTCTATGAATAAATATAATCTGATTCATTGCTTTTATAATTAATATTGAATTTCTCTGCTATTTAATGCATAAAGTTTTTTAGTTAAATAATAAAAAACCTCTGAGAAAAGTTTAATGCAAAAGAGGTACTTTAAGGATTTTAATTCGAAAATTCACTCATGAATTTTTTAATCGTGAAGTTGGAAAATTATATTGAAAAGCAAGTTCTTATTTAATAAAGAATAAATTCGGATAAATAATTGAGAAAGTAAAATAAATATAATAAATGAGTGAATCAATAAAAAGGTAACTTGATTCATGCGATTTGTTTGAAGTTTTCTCTTAGCAAAATGAACCTATTTTTAACGTGAGCTAAAAAGAAAATTGAAATTTTAGCATAAAGTTAATTAAAATTTTAGTTTAATTTATAGTTGCGTCGAGTTACGAATCTTTTAATAGCAATGTGCTATATCAAATATCAATTCTTTCTAAATATGACATTGTTTCATTTAATATACTTGAATTTATTTTATCACAAACAATTTTGGCCGCGAGATCATAAAAATGAGCTTTAAAAAATAATGAAAGCGAGCAAATCATTTTTATTTTAACATAACGTTTTGGCTTTGGCGAAAGAAATCATTTATCGAATAGAGACATACGTGATTCGCAAATGATTCTTTCTACTTACTTTTTCCCTTTTTTACCTGTCTCAACAAAAAATATAAATGTGACATTTTCACTGCATTAAGCGAAAAAACGCTAAACACCATTTTTCGAGTGCTTACGCCATAAAAATTTCATCTTTCACTTGCATTCACCATTCAATGTTTAATGAAAACGTCAATGATGTTCATTGCACCGCAAGCATGAACGTTTCTTTACAAAGTGGACTTTAACTTTTCGGGTATAAACTTTGTTTGAAGTGTGTATCAATTTTAATAAATTGAATAAATGTTTATTGAGCTATGAGTTTAAAATATACTCAAAAAATTAGACAATAAATAAAAGATTAAATTATGTTCACATTTTCCTGGAAACGCAACATTATTTGAAGAATAAAATTCGCTTAAGATTTTAAAAGAATTATTTTATTGATTTAATTTTTATCACTTCTGGCTTGGTGTAAAAATTTATGCTTTCTTTCACTTAAACAGAAGAGAGTTAATTAAGCTTGTAAATTATTTTCATTTTTAATGAAAAGATTGTATTTCTAAGCACAGAAAAATTCATTCACATAAAGCAAAAATCAAGGGGTCTAAAATTTGCTATCAATATTAGCAAATAATTTGATTAAAAAAAAGCAAAAATTTTTCTTAAAATAGAAAAATGAAGCCATGAAAAAAAATGAAGATCATGAAATAAAGTCTAAATAAAAAATCTTCGAATTAAAATAAGATGTGAAAATGTTTCCATCCATTTGTAGGATGATCAACATTTACAATTAACGATTGAGAGTCGAAAATGTTTTTATATTTTTATAATAAATTTTTTTCATAAAACTACTATTATTTTTCAAACTCTTATTGAAAAAATAATCACTTTATCGACAAACGAAAAAATGATGATCGGTTAGCTGTGGCAAACAAAAATTCAATTAATTGTTTCGCAAAAAAACCTTTTCATTTTAGCTTTTTTTGCTACTTTTGACGACAAAGACAGACAAAACAAATTCCCATTTAGTTGGTTTGCTTTCTCTTCTAGTAACGCATTACACTCACTTTTAATATAGTCGTAATGATATTAAAAGAAGGCGAAAATCAAATATTAAATAAAGGTAAATATCGAATCGCGCGTCTGGGCACAAAAAGTTAAATGAAACGTAAAGCTTACTTTACTGCGATATTAAACTTTTTTTTTGCTCAAGGCAGTACACATTTCCTATGAAAAGAAATGTTAAAGCAAAAATTAAATGTATGCCAACATATTGCATTATTATTTCGATTAAATTTGAATTCAAGAGAAAGATTTTATCGGATTTGAATATGAAGGCTATAAAAGTTAACTTTATATTGTTATATAAATATATTGGCGTGTATAAAGTCAACATGATGTACGCTCTGTTCAACCAAATAAATACACAGCTTGTTAGTATATTCATAGCGAATTTTCAATCCCATATCCGAACTCATCCACACCACGTTCCATTTCTTTTCATAAATAAAGTTTTATCGTTATGCAAATTATGCTCATTTTTTTCTTTAACTTACTGCCGGTGCCAATTCCACTGTGTGCGCGACGACAAAATGGAAAATAAATTCAGTTCATGTATATCAGTGTCAATCTAATTTATTTGTCATGCAGGAGGTTCGAAACACTATTAAATTTCATTAATGCAATATAGATTAGATTATGGCAAGATTTGAGCAAAATAATCAAATTTGTGGACGAAGTTTGTAGCGCGAATTTAAAACATGAATTCCGTGCAAACTACTGTTGTTTTCATGTAAAACAATTTGAATTAGAAAATTTTCATTTTCTTGAAATTAGCTATAGAAATTAAACGATTAAAACTTTTATGCTGCTTTTTAAGGCCATAAATCAATGTTAAATTAGTTTCAAATAAATATGTAAAAGCATGTTTCATTGCCAAAAATTTTTGCTTATATTTGCAAAATTAGTTTGTATTTTAAAGCTTGGATTTTTATTTTGTGTTGTAAAATTTTGACCATAACAATTCAACAAAACAAATGCTTAAATAAGACGCAAGCATCACTTTCTCCAAAGTATTTTTCTCAAACAATTATACAATATTTACCAGAAAAATGGAAATCACTTATTCTAAAACATTTATTCAACTGCGTTTTTATTATTGCTAAACATTCCTTGCATTTGTTAACATTGAACTATAGTTTCTCACATAAATTTCAAAATAGAACGCTTCGAATAAATATGAGGTGTAATATTCAACTATCATTTCAAGATGGTGGAGATTGTTCCGTTAGAAATCTTCGTTTTTACTGTTAATTTTAGTTTTTAAATCAAAAATCAATGACTTCTTTTGAACTTTTAAAAAAAGTGCAAAATTTTCACTTTTATTGAAAGCACGATTTTTGAAAATTGATTTATATATATAAAAACAAAAATATTCGAGTAAGTGGAGTGATTTCTATTTTGAGTAAAAGACTTTCGCTTTTTAATAGAGTTGAAAAATAAAATTAGTTGCACACCCTTTTCATTTAAAAATAAAGAAATTTTTTTTTGTAAAAGTGCAGTGAAATCCTTTCTTTTTAATTTTTCTTGTTGATTGAGTAGAGTTTACAGCCAATTCAACAGCAACAACAAAAAACCACTGCAGATACTCGGCTTTCTTGTATTGCATAGCTTTCGCAACGCAAGTTTAATACAATTTTCGCTGCATAAGCATTGCAAGAAAGCCGAGTATCTATAGTTTTTTGTTTGTTTGTTGAATTGGCTGTGCACTCTGCTCAATTAACAAGAGAAGTTTTAAAAAGAAAGGATATTTGTTGAATTGCTCTACATATATATATAATACAATATTCATTATTTCATCATTGTATTTTTCTGTGCTTCACCTGCTTTTTTTACAAAAAGCGAACAAATTCTTCATTAATCTCAAGCTAAAATTGGCTTGAGATCTGTTGCTTTAGATTTCTTGATCGAAAGAGAGAAACCAATGAAACGATGTTCAAAAAGTTTAAGAATGCTTTATTGCTCAAATAAATAGAAATCAAAAGCAAACGAAAGCAATGCAAATGTTATTTTAACTCGTAACACATTTATTCAATTATTTGATTTTTCTATCTTCTGTCCCCGTTAGTACAAGCAGTTTCACTAAAGATAAAAATTGAAGTTCTATAAGCATATTTTCAAACTAAGCATAATAATTAGTAAACTGTAGCTATAGTTTTTCTTAAATAAAATTCCGACATAAAATTGGCGATTAGTGATGAACCACAATTCAATTAAAATTTTTGTTTGCGATAAAATTTCGATTCGCAAATAAATTCAGTCTTCCAAACTTTCTTTTGATCTATAGTCGTTGCCACAGAAATGATCAAACAAAGAGATCATCTGCCTTGCAAATTTATTCATTGTGTTCAGCCTTAAACAATGCAAATCGAGACACATATGCGTTTGTCACATGTCCGCCGAAATTGAAAATGGCTTGTTTTTTGACGGTAAGTGTTATGGTAAAACGTAGCCTTCTATAAGTTAGCATATCAAATGAATATAATAATGGCCAAAATTTTACTTATCTTTCTGAATTTAAAACTTGTTTTTAATATTGAATATAAGAATATGATAATCAACATTTTTGACCATCATTTTAGAGTATCATGCTATTTAATCATTTATGGATTCTTATCATAATAGTTTTATACCGTATATTCTCAGATTATATGCCATGGCACTCTAGTGTGAGGTTCTGCCACCCATCGCTATACCGCGCGGTTTAGTGCCATGGTAACCTTTATTTTCTATGGGACCGTTGCTAGTGGCAGAAAGTGCTTTTTTCATTTTTAAGCAAATTGTACTCCACTCGAGGTATAGTGCCATGACATATAATCTGAGGATATACGGTATATTTCAACGACTTATGTAAAAATTAAAAAATTTAAATCAATTTTACTCGCAAAATTATAAATACATTCAAGCAATACATAATACATAGCAAAACATATAAAATAATACATAAATGAATAAAGCAATACATAAGTCCATTCAAGCAAACACCTAGTGACTTAGATTTTCGATTGTATCACCCATTGTAAGCAAAGGCATAAAGTTTTTACTACATAATAAAAATTAAGATAAAAATTGTTGTTTAATTCAGTAAAAGAATTAATTTTTAAACGCTTTCAAAAGTTAATTCATTTTAAAAAATTCACATCTCTGCTTTCTTTCGGAATGAAAACAGCAGCTCATTTAACATAATTTATGCTTTTAATTTAAATTGCGCGTTTTATTCAGCTTTAAGTGAAGTTAAAACAAAGCCATTCAAGCTTGTTTAATGCATGTTTACCATTCAACGAAAATCTTTTAATTATAGACGCACTGAAAATGCGTTTTCTAAAGAATTATTAAAATACGTTTTTTATTATGTTAAATAAAAATCTCGACGAATAAAGGAAAAACTTTTTCATATTTTTATTAAATAATAATTTTCAGTCAAGCTTTACAGAGATCACGCGTTGAAAGTTATTAGTATGCAGAGCTTTTTTGATGGAGAAAAAATTTGAGCCAGAAAAATACAAGCGCATCACACACGTAAATTAATGTCCTTTTAATGGAAAAATCAATCGCAGTGCAGACAAATTACATTACAAATTACAAATTCTTTCTTAACATTTGCAAATTAAGACAGTAAATATTATGTCTTCACAACTTGAGTGTAATTTCGCTTGTTGACATTATCTATGTGGAAAGGAATCGCTATTAAAGAGAACGATTCTGAGCTAATTTAATTAGATGAAATTGGAGAGAAAACTTCTTTTGCGAACTTTGTTTTGATAAGGCTTCGAAAAACTTCAATTCAAAAAACTATTTCTAGTTCCATTTTAAGTCCATTCTCAATGAAAATTTTAAATGATTTAAATGTTTTTATTTAAATTTTATTTTAAAATTCATTTACATAAAAAATACAAATAAGTGTTTGATGATTAAATCCATTTTCAAACAGTAATGAATACAAAAAGTTTGAGGTTTTAATCTTTAAATTATGTCAATTGAATTAAAAATTCTTGTTAAAAAATCTTTGTTCTGAATTTAATGCTATCTTGATCTTGTTATACTTTCTTCTCCTTTAATCAGGAAATATTGTCACTTTCACGACAATAAATTCTAATGTACATATAAACATGAACTTTAAAATTTCAAAGACGACATTGATTTTTTTATATTTTGTCTCCGCACTGATTTAATTTTGCACTTTGCTTACAAGGCAGACGTCAACAAGTTAAAATGAATGCCATAAAATATAGAAAATTCTGAAACATTCGGTTTAGATCTGTTCATTTCACGTTTTTGAACAATGATCACAAATATTCGAGACGACATGTTAAAAAATGTCACAAAATTTAGTGATCAGCTATTCTAAATTTCATATTTAGTTACTCGAAGGAATGTTTTACTGTTATGTTTGATATTCATAGCTGAAAATTTTGAGTTAGCTTGCAAGACATGTTTTTCGCTTGCAAGGAACACTTTTCATATGTAAGTGGCCGATTTTGATGAAATTTTGCACAAAATTTTTTTGAGCAAAAGAATTCACAGTGATGTTATTTTGAGCGGCTGTCTCGCAAGCATTCGCGAGATATTTCAGGTCAAATATACGATATTAAATTTAAATATTAAATTTGTTGAAAACAATAAAAGTTCGATAGCATAGTGGTATCGAGCAGCGCTTTAAACAAAAGAAAAACTTTTGGTTCAAACCCACCTTTGTCTTTCTCATTATGCTGTAAATTTTAACCTTTTTTTGTTTTAAAGTTGCTCTTTCAAATGCAATTAAAATTGAACATTTATGCATTTTAAAACACATCAGTTTAAGAATTGACATTTTGTTTTGAAATTTCTTTTTCTGATTTTATTTTTAAAATAAAAGTAAAAATTCTTTTAAATGAAATGTAATTGTTTGACTCTAAATAATGCAGATATTTTTAAATTAATCATGTTTTTGAAACAACACATGGAAATATGCTTTTAATTCTTTGACTTTGTAACATTTTTTAAATAAACACTAGTGAGAATACCCAAAGATGAGCTAAAAGTGATAGATAAAAGATAGCATAGATGCTCAATTTTGATTGCACTTGAAGAATCAACTTCAAACAAAAAAAATCTGTTTCTCTCTTATATTTGTAATTGACTCTACATAAAAATTGAAAAAACCTAGTATAGTATTAAGATGGCGATGCGATAAGTCGAAAATTCGTAAAATAGTGAAAACTTTATTAAATAAATTAAATTCAAATCCATGACTGCAAAATTATTTTAAAATCATTTAGTTTTATTGGTGACAAATTGTATAAATTCAAAATAATGCAAACGTAACAAATATAAAAGAAAAAAATGGCTTTCAGATTTTATTTATAATTTTAAAAAGAATTTTTAATTTTATTCACAATCACTATCGACACTTGTCTCCAATGTGTCGTGAGTTCAAATCTCGGCTCGTGACATATGAGATTTGCTTGCCAGTCAGAGCTCGTGAACG